>ML432652.1:0-29326 GCA_005239525.1 Nicotiana knightiana
AGTTTAGACTCATGCGGGCCAGGAGTGTAGGAACATGCAGTTTAGGCTCATGCGTCAAAGAGCATTGCAACTTCAAGGATAATACTTCTTCAAAAACTTTCCACTAATAGGGCTGATTCTCATGCCATCTGCATCAACCAACTTTTAAGCCCCACTTGAGTAAGCTTCTTGTATGACATATGGCCCATCCCATTTTGAAGTGAATGTCCCTACAAGTTTATGGGAAGTAATAATGGGTCTTCGTATGGCAAGGATTTGATCTCATACTTGAAAGAATCTCGGGCAACTCTTTTATTGAAGGCGCAAGACAATCGAGCTTGATAACATTCAAGATTATGTTGAGCTTCCAAACTCTTCTCATCAAGAGCCTCCATCTCTGCTAATCGAAGTCGACCATTTTCTTCATCAGTGATCCCTTCTTGAATAGCCAGTCGTAATGAAGGTATTTGACGCTCGAGTGGCAAGACAGCTTCGACTCCATAAACGAGCGAATAAGGAGTCATTTGTGTTGGCATGCGGTGATTCGTCTTATATGCCCATAGAGCTTCTTCCATACGGTCATTCCAATCTCGTTTAGATTTGGAGACGACTTACTTTAACAATTTGCATAGAGTTTTGTTGAATGCCTCAGCTAGACCATTAGCGGCAGCATTATACATAGAAGAGTTACATTGCTTGAAGCCAAAGAGATCACAAATATTGTTCATAAACCTATTATCAATTATTTCCATTATCCGTTATTATGTAACGAGGAATGCCAAAGTGATAGATTATGTTTACTTGGATGAAACTTGCAACATTTTCCTTCTTTACCTCTTTAAGAGCAACAGCTCCAGCCCATTTTGAGAAGTAGTCAGTTGCAACCAAGATGTATAGATGCCCACCAGAGGACTTTGTCAGTGGTCCAACAACATCTAATCCCCAAGCGTCAAACGACTAGGATGCAACAGTAGGGTACAACGCTTCAGGAGGTTAATGAATAGAATTCGCACGGAATTGATAAGTATTGAATCAAGTCACTGCATGATTTTGAAGATTGACAAATGCCAACCCAGTTGAACCAGGTCCATCAGGGCAAACATAGTCAAATAGACACGTTGGCACGAGAAGCGTCCATGCACAGGAGATAAACATTATGTGTGAGCTAAGAGGTTATATCCTAAGTGAAAAGGTTGCAAATTGATAAGAGGATTATCTCCTAAGGGAAAAGGTTGCAAATTGATAAGAAGATGGAGTTCGATTTCAGGTAGGACAGAATCAAGATCAAGGAAGTTGAGATAAACACAAACTCTTCCACCAAGGAAGAGTTGCATTAGAACTGAACAACAACATCTCAACTACTAACTCTATAAAATGTTGAAGTATTCCTGCTGAAGAATCAATGCACAAATGCAGAAGTAAAACAAGAACTGAAAGCAAAATTACAAAAGCAATTTTGCAAGCAGAATCCTTGTGCGACACAAAAGCTACTTGAACTAGCTAGAAGAACCAGTTCCAACTTTTGTCTTTTGAGTCTAGTTGTTTGTAGTAGGTGATTACATATTGTATCTTTCAGATTTATCTAGAAGCAATTATAATAGGTACACACTGTTCAAGTTAGAGTTAACTTGAAGGTTGTCGCAAATAGCTAGAGGCTAATTTGCCACAAAGGGATTAGAGTTAGTCCTTAGGTTTACAAAAAAGTTTATTTTGTAAATGTTGTTTGGCTCGTTGATATAGTGAAGAGTTTGGGAAAATCCTACTGGGAAGTAGGTCGTGTTTTTTTCGCCTTTGAGCTAGGTGTTTTCCACGTAAAAATTGTTGTGTTCTTTAAAATTCTGCAATTACTTTTCCGCAAACTGTAGAAGTTGGAACACCAAGAAGAACTAGGTTCTTCTATAGAGACTGCACTCAAAAATTGGACACCACACAAATCACCCCCCTCCCCCTCTTGTGTGGTATTGACGTATAAAACATCAATTGTATCAGAGCAGGTTATCCTTGAAAAGGCTAACACCTTGGAAAAGATCAAAATGAGTGCACCACTTGGAAACTGGGAGGGTCAATCAACTGCAAGGCCACCACTCTTTAATGGCCAGTATTACTCCTGGTGGAAGAACAGGATGAAGGATCACTTGATTGGAGAAGACTATGAACTTTGGGACATAGTCATTGATGGTCATTTAGCCACCATGAAGATGACTAGAGCTGATTGCACTGCTGAGGATCTGAAGAAATGGGAGAAAAATGCTAAGGCCAAAAAGTGGCTAGTTTGTGGACTAGGTCCAGACGAGTATAGGAGGATTCAAAAATGCACCACTGCAAAAGAAATTTGGGATACCTTACAAGTAGCCCACGAAGGAACACCTCAAGTGAAAAGATCAAGAGGTACTCTACTATACTCCCAGTATGAAAACTTTATTATGAAAAAAGGAAAGACAGTCCAAGAGATGTACACTAGGTTCACAACTCTGACAAATGAACTTAAGTCTCTTGGTAGAGTCATACTTGAAGAGGACAGGGTAGAGAAGATCCTGACAAGGGTCTTACCAATTTCCTGGGAAAGTAAAATCACTGCTATCCAGGAATCCAAAAATATGGAAACCCTCAGATTGGACGAGCTAATTGGAAACCTTACTGCCTATGAACTTAGAAGGCAGACAATGAAAATGGATGCTCCAGAGAAGGAAAGGAGTCTAGCACTGAGAATCACTAAGGGAGCAGATCTGGAGGAAGACGAGATGGCCATGATTACCAAAGAATTCAGAAACTTTCTCATAAGGAAGAAGGGCATCTCTAGAGGTGGAAACTACAACAAAGCAAAAGCTCCAGAAAGGCCAACCAACGAGGGATGCTACAAGTGTGGAAAGACTGACCACCATATCAAGAATTGTCCTTAGTGGGAAGTGGAATGGAAAAAAGAGAGAATTGAAAGAAGGAACGGGAAGAAGGAACTGATCCAACCCAAGAAAACCACAACAAAAGCTATGGTTGCTGCTTAGGGGGAAATCTTAGATGAAGAATCAGAAGATGGTGAGAATGAAGAACAGGCGCTTATGGCAATTGGCGAATCTGATGAGGACTCATATAAAGAACCAGAGGTAAGTATATCCCATCTCAAAAATAAATTAAAGTTCCTATCTAAAGAAAAACTCTCTGAGTTGCTACGTGATTTAATGGATGATTCTGAAGAAACAACCAAAGAGAAAAAAAACAACTCTCTAAAGAGTGTGCAATGCTAAAAGCAAAATGCATGAACCTAGAAATCAGAGTAAGTGAATCTGAAAAGAAAAACACTGTCTTGATGAACCGGGTTCATCCACTTGAAACTAAGATTCTAGAGCTAAAATCTGAAAATTTAAAATTAAAGCTAGGAACTAGTAAAAAGATTGTTGATCATTCTCATATCATGTTAGAAGAAAACGTGGGAAAACTAAAAGATAAGATGTATACTAAGAATGAACAGATAAGGACACTTAAAGAAGAACTTGGTAAAGTCAAACATGAACTAGATCGAACTTGTAAATGGAATAAATCCTCTGATGCCTTGACATGGCTTCAAGAAAATCATAGTAGCAACCGGAGAGGAATTGGCTTTAGGAGTCAATTGCCCAAGTGGGATCCCAAAAGCAAGTATCTCACTCTCACTGAGAATAAAATTTGCACCCACTGTGGTAAGACTGGTCATTACAAACTTGATTGTACTGCAACAGAGCAGGCCAATCGAAGAAATGAGAGCTTTGTTAAAAGAAAAAACTGGTTACCAAATTGGGCCAGAAAAAGCTTAATTCATCCTTTCTCTCATAGAAAAGGGCCCAAACTAGTTTAGGTTCTTAATACTAACCCATGATTTCTTTTTGTAGGTTCAAGTGAGAGGAAGCAGCCAAATTTGGTACTTGGATAGTGGCTGCNGTCAGTGTGTCACAATTGTGTGACAGAGACAACCTGGTTGCTTTCACTTCCACAAAATGCTTTGTGATTAACCTGCTTACTGACAAGATTGTTTTGCAGGGAAAAGAATGAATAACATCTATGTCATAGACTTGTCCACACTATCAAAAAATGAACTCACTTGCTTAAGTGTGTTGCACAGTGATCCCCTCCTTTGGCACAAAAGACTTGGTCACACGAGTCTGAATCAGCTTAACAAATTAGTCTCTAAGGACTTAGTGGTAGGGCTTCCTAACATTAAGTTGAAGGTAGACAAAGTTTGTGAGGCATGTGTAAGGGGGAAACAGGTAAGATCTTCATTCAAAATCAAGAAAATGATCAGTACCACCAGGACGTTGGAATTGGTTCATATGGACTTATGTGGTCCTATGAGAACTCTAAGCAGAGGTAGTAAGAAATAAGTAATGGTGCTAGTTGATGATTACTCAAGGTTCACTTGGACCTTATTCCTGACATCTAAAGATGAAGCATTTGATATATTCACTTCATTTGTTAGAAAAACTCAAAAACAGTTAGGAAATCAACTAGCATCAATAAGATATGATCATGGTACTGAATTTGAGAATGCAAAGTTTGCTGAATTCTGTGATGAACATAGTATAAATCATAAATTTTCTGCCCCTAGAACCCCACATCAAAATGGGGTTGTTGAAAGAAAGAACAGAACTCTTGAACATATGGCTAGAACCATGCTTCTTTCTATCAAAATAGCTCGTAGCTTCTGGGCAGAAGCAATAAACAATGCATGCTACATAATAAATAGATGCATGACCAGACTACTGGTAGAGAAAACTCCTTATGAATTACTTAAAGGGAGAAAGCCCAAAATATCCCACCTCAGGGCTTTTGGATGCAAGTGCTTTGTGCACAAAAATGGCAAAGATTCCTAGGTAAATTTGATCCCAGAAGTGATGAGGGAGTATTCTTGGGATATTCATCACATAGCAAAGCTTATAAAGTATATAACAAAATAACTATGTGTGTAGAGGAAAGTGTGCATGTTATTTTTGATGAAACTAACATTCTTTCTGAGAAACAGGAACCAGAAGATGAGGAGCTTGGACTGGTCAAAAGCAGTGAGCAAATTGAAGCAATTATGGAAGATGGAACAAGTGATGGACCAGGTCCAACTACCCCAAGCAACATGACAGGGGGAACTCAACAGCAAATCACTTTGGACCTTGGCCCTGATCCTGCTCCACAACAACAAGGCGCCATGGGATCGTCTAGAAGTGGACAATTGGTTCTCAAACCACACAGATATTAAAACTCTCATCCTCTTGAGAACATCATAACAGATTTGACATCCAGAATCAAAACAAATCCTCCTTGAAAAATCTATGTGCGTTTGATGCCTTTCTGTCCTTGATCGAACCAAAGAACATTGTTGAATCCTTACAGGATGCTGACTGGGTAAATTCCATGCAAGAAGAGCTGAATCAATTTGAAAGAAGCCAAGTATGGCACTTGGTACCCAGACCATTAGACAGATCAGTGATTGGCACAAAGTGGGTCTTCAAGAACAAACTCGATAAGGATGGAACTGTTACAAGAAACAAGGCCAGACTGGTTGCCCAATGATATAGTCAAGAAGAGGGAATTGACTATGATGAGACCTTTGCTCCTGTGGCAATACTGGAGGCAATCATACTTCTTATAGCATTTGCTGCACACATGGAATTCAATCTCCATCAGATGGATGTAAAGAGTGCTTTCCTCAATGGCTATCTAAAGGAAGAAGTATTTGTCAAACAGCCTCCAGGTTTTGAAAGCAAAGAGACACCTGACAATGTATACAAACTTGACAAGGCCTTGTATGGACTCAAACAAGCACCAAGAGCATGGTATGAGCAGCTATCGAAATTCCTGCTAGAACATGGATACAAACGAGGTAAAATTGATAGTACCTTGTTCTTAAAGGAAAAAGGTNTAAATCAAGAAAAACTCAAATGGAACAATGATCCATCAACAAAAATATTTGAAAGAATTGCTCAAAAGATTTAAAATGGAAGACTCAAAAGAAATTGACACCCTCATAGCCACAGCTACAAAATTAGATGTGGATGAACCTGGTTCATCCGTTGATCAAAAGCTATACAGAGGGATGATTGAGTCTTTATTATATCTCACTGCCAGCAGACCTGATATTTTGTTCAGTGTAGGACTGTGTGCGAGATTTCAGGCAAATCCAAAGGAGTCCCATCTAACTGCAGTGAAAATAATTCTGAGATATCTAAAGGGCACTACTGATTTATGTCTTTTGTATCCTAAAGGTAGTAATTTCGACCTTGTAGGATATGCTGATGCAGATTATGCAGGCTTCCTGGTTGACATGAAAAGTACTTCAGGCATGGCACACTTTTTGGGCTCTTGCCTTGTGTCTTGGGCAACCAAGAAACAAAACTCAGTATCCTTGTCTACTGTTGAGGCTGAATATGTAGTTGCAGCCTCATGTTGTGCTCAGTTTCTATGGATCAAGCAATAACTCATGGATTTTGGTATAGAGGTTGGATCTATTCCTATTTTTTGTGACAACACTAGTGCAATTAGCATGACGAAGAACCCGCTTCATCATAAGAGAACCAAGCACATAGATGTCAGACACCCTTTCCTAAGAGATAACTATGAAAAAAGAATTATCTCAATCGAATCCTGTGCTACTGACAAACAAATTGCAGATATTTTCACTAAAGCACTAAGTAGGGAGAATTTTGAGAGAAACATGCTAGAATTAGGGATGATTAAGATCACCTAATTGAACAATAAAAATGATTTTTTTTGGGCTAGAAACATTAAAATTGGTAGCTAACCAGACTAATCATTGCTCAGTATCATGACTTTACTGCCATACTCTTTTGCCATGTATTAACATGATTCTCGGGCTACTAATGATGTTTTTTTATCTTTGTAAATTGAGACAAATTAAAGACTATAATACGATGAACCTGGTTCATCGCTGCTGGTTCATCTGACTGACAAGGTATGTGCTCATCATCATACACTTATTGAAATAATTATAGTCCACATAAGCAGGACTCTATCTATATTTGGTTCATTTCCAATTCTCAGTACTTATCCCAAAATGAACCCGTTTCAAAGAGTCCCATCAAAACTTAATTAGCCTAGATTTAGGGTGTTATAACCGTCTAATCACTGACACTTCTGCAGCGATTAGACTCCCACTTGACCAAGAATTATGCCCGTTGTACAATTAATAACCACATCTTTAAAAGGCCATCATTACCTCCCCTCTTCAAAAGCATAACCGTCGAACCAAGTTCATCATTCTTCTCATGCCAAAGTGATCAACATTCTTCTCTCCCCAAATCTTCATAACAATGTCTTCTTCACCACCCATGCTTCATCTTCATCAACCAACCCTGATTACGGAATTGGTCTTGACGACACTAGTTCTAATTCTCCATCGATACATAGCTCACATCCTCCAACCAGGTCTTCGACCCCCCCAAAACCCTCCAGTTCCTGAACCTATTCTTGAACCTATCCCTGAACCCACTCCTTCGCCCAAATCAGTCCCAGCCGTTACACCTAGCCCCACTCCAGCCCCCAGAAAACATAGAGTAAAGATGTTGGCCAGGAAAACAGTTGCCTCTGGTTCTCATGCCAGAAAATTAAATGAGATACTTCAAGCCAACTAGGTCCAAGACTCTGAATCTTCCAGCGAGTCCTTCAAATCTGCAAATGAGGATGAAGCACCGGGTTCATCTGACACTGAAAAGGGAAATCTTGAAGTTGGGTCTGCAACTGAAATGGCTGAAAACAGGTTTATCTTGATTGGGTCGATAGTGGATGTAGAGGTACCGGATAGGCGAAGAAAAAATAGAAAAATATAAACATTGAGAGAGAGGGAGAAGGGAGTTCAGAAAGGGGATCTGGGAAGGAAGGTGCCACTCTGGCTATTGGTGGCCCCGCTCCTGTGATTGTTGAATAAGGAGTCAAAGTTTTAGGGGGAAGCAATTCTGGGGAAGAATCAACAGGTCCGGAAATCCTACAACAAGCAGTACATGAACCTGGTTCATCTATTGAGGAAACATTGGCTGAGTTGATGAAAAAGTTGGGTGAGTGCTACAATCCCAAAAAGAAGAGAACTCCAAAATCCAAGAAAGTTAATACCCCGGTTCCAACCAAGAAGAGGAAAGCTTCGTCATCTACTGATGCTCCTGCCCCAAAAAGTCGTGCTACTAGAAGCACCGTTAGGAAAGAAGAAGAATTGTAAAAAGCTCTGCTAGAGAGCAAGAAGAAGAAGTCTTCCAAGGGAAAAACAAAAGTTGGAGAGCCTGTTGAGGCAGTTCATGTTATGACGATCAGATGGACCTGGTCCATCAGGAGAAGTAACCAGCACCAGTTAAGGTTGAGACACCAAAACCCAAGAAAGCTAAGGCTTCTTCCAAGAAGTCAGCATCTGTGTCTGCCACAACCTCAACAGTTGCAAAGAGGACCAGGTCTGAGTCAAAGAAAGCAAAGATTGTTGATGATGAGAAATGGAGTGGAGAATAAGATGAAGTATCTGGTGAGGAGACTGACATACTCACAATGTTTGATAAGCGTACTATCTTGAAGGGGAAGCTGTTTAGAGACCTTGAGGAGTCAGAGATGATTTTCCTGTTGGATACCTTGGATGTGCAAGGGTGGAAGGACATGGTTCTTCACCTTGAGAGAAGGCTGGCTAGGAATAAGTTGGTTGAATTTATGGCCAATGCAATTGTCAAAGATGGTAGGGTATCCTCCAAGGTTCAAGGGGTTGAGATTTCGTTTGATGCAAAGGAGTTGGGGGAAATACTACATATTCCTTCTGAGGGTTATGATGATTACACAAGGCAAATGTGGCCTAATCTGGATGATTTGCCCTCAGCTCTTCAAATCACCAGGTCTTTCTGTGAGAATGAGCAAGAATTGGAGCCCAGGGCAGTGTTTAAGAGTGAGATGAGGCCTCAGCACAAACTGTTCTTTGAGTTTGTGATAAAATTTCTGCTGCCTAGGCAAGAGCGAAGACACATTGCCAGCTACATGGATCTCACACTCATGGAGTGCTTGTACAGGGGTAAACAGATCAATTGACATGCCTTCATCATCCAGCTCTTGGATAGGGTTGTGAATGGAGCCAAGGCACATGTTATACCTTATGGGTTTATACTGACTACTGTGCTTGCTCACTTCAAGGTTCCAGTAAAGAATGCTGGAATGGCTATTCCTAAGGACTACTTTGGAAAGAATACGTTGCTGACATGTGACTACACTGTTAATATTCCTGAGGATGAACCTGGTTCATCTAGGAAACTGCCTGTTAATAGCAAGGTCAGGACACTTGTGCAGGACGGTGAGATCAAGGATGCGGAGATCCTTCGTTTGAAATCTCGCCTTATTGAGGTTGAAGCTGAGCGGGATGCTCTCAAAGCTGAATTAGCCAAAGAAAAGGAGAAGAATGAGGGTGTTCCTCATCAAATGCTCTCCCTTCTTCAAGCCAAGACCACAACCTCCTCTGCCCCTTCCCAGCCTTAGGAGTCCAGTGCTTCCAAAAACCCCTTCTATGACCCAGTTTGGGATTGTCTAAACTATGTTCTGCTTTTTGTTTTGTGTTTTGTCATGGTTGAAATTGTTGCTAATTCTTTTTTGTGTATGGTACCTGATCTGCTATCTAATCAATGAATTTTTCTGTTTGGTTATTGATTTTGTCTCGGTTTCTTAAACAACTTACATTTGATTGGTTTCCTTTGATGATTAATTCATGATTTGCATCTGCAGTTGCCTTAATGGCCAGGAGTAATTGTTAATACTTCTGGTTAGTTTATCATTTTCAACTTTTCGATGATGCCAAAAGGGGGAAGATATTTGCTTTTCAAAATTTCAATGCTTTTTGTGATATTTATAACCTAATGAACCTGGTCTCTCTATGATGGATGCTTAAATCTATAAAAAGTGTCTATGTTGGATTGAAGTATGTACAGGGTCAAGCACAGAGTTTGTCATCATCAAAAAGGGGAAATTTGTTGAATCAAGCCACTGCATGATTGTGAAGATTGACAAATGCCAACCCAGTTGAACCAGGTCCATCAGGACAAACATAGTCAAACAGACCCATTGGCACGAGAAGCGTCCATGCACAGGAGATAAACATTATCTGTGAGCTAAGAGGTTATCTCCTAAGCGAAAAGGTTGCAAATTGATAAGAAGATGGAGTTCGATTTCAGGTAGGACAGAATCAAGATCAAGGAAGCTGAGATAAACACAAACTCTTCCACCAAGGAAGAGTTGCATTAGCACTGAACAACAACATCTCAACTACTGACTCTATAAAATGTTGAAGTATTCCTGCTGAAGAATCAACGCACAAATACAGAAGTAAAACAAGAACTGAAATCAAAATTACCAAAGCAATTTTGCAAGCAGAATCCTTGTGCGACACAAAAGCTACTTGAACTAGCTAGAAGAATAAGTTCCAAGTGTTGTCTTTTGAGTCTAGTTGTTTGTAGTAGGTGATTACATATTGTATCTTTCAGCTTTATCTAGAAGCAATTGTAATAGGTACACATTGTTCAAGTTAGAGTTAACTTGAAGGTTATCGCAAATAGCTAGAGGCTAGTTTGCCACAAAGGGATTAGAGTTAGTCCTTAGGTTTACAAAAGAGTTTATTTTGTAGATGTTGTTTGGCTCGTTGATATAGTGAAGAGTTTGGGAAAATCCTACTGGGAAGTAGGTCGTGTTTTTTTCACCTTTGAGCCAGGTTTTTTCCACGTAAAATTTATTGTGTTCTTTAAAATTCTGCAATTACTTTTCCGCAAACTGTAGAAGTTAGAACACCAAGAAGAACCAGGTTCTTATATAGAGACTGCACTCGAAAATTAGACACCATACAAATCACCCCCCCCCCTTGTGTGGTATTGACATATAAAACATCAATAAGCCTTGCATCTTCGAGTGTAGTCCAAGCAATCTTTTACCATCATTGGCCAATAATATCCCATCCTTTTTATATGGAAGTGGAGCTTTGGTCCAGACTGGTGTGGCCCACATACTCTAGAATATGCCTCTTGCAAAGCTTGGAGTGTTTCTTCTCCCCTAAACATCACAAAAGTACTCCCTCAAATGACCTTATGTATAGAGTATCTTTGTAGTAAAGGAAGCGAGGTGCACGACGACGGATTTCAGTCCTTCTCCTCGGATTTTCTGGAAGTATCCCATAGCATAAGTAGTCGATAATAGGTTGTCGACATTCTTCTTTCTCAACTTCAGGAACACTGACAAGATGCTTGAGTTCATTTTCTTCACCTTCAGCCTCATTTGGTGGCGGCACTACCCATTTTTGGTATAACTTGTGCTTGATCAGGCAGGATTAACGATGAATCTAGGGTAGCTAAAGCATCAGCCTTCTTATTTTCTTTCCTTGGCACATGCTAAATAGTCACATCATCGAGCCACCCCATTAATTTTTAAGTGTAATTATGATATGGGCGTAGTTCAGGCTTCTTAACCTCGTAACTACCTAGAAGCCGATTGACCACTAACTAAGAGTCACCAAATACTTGCAATTGCAACCGCTTCATTTCGGTAGCCATTTCAAGACCAAGTATTAGTGCTTGATACTCATCAGCGTTGTTAGAGCAGAGTTGCGTCAACGTAAAAGAGTACGGTAGAACTTCACCTTGAGAAATGACAAATATTACACCAGCACCAGCTCCTCCGCGATGTGCAGCACCATCAAAGTACATCTTCCATGGAGGCTGAACTTTAATGACCATTGTGTTTTCATCAGGTAGTTCGCCAGTTAGATCCCAATCATTAGGTATAAGGTGATCTACTAAGAAGTTCGCCAACGCTTGTCCTTTTATAGCCTTTTGAGGGATGTACACGATTTCAAATTGTTGAAACTGGAGGTACCACCTTGCTAGTCGATCGCTAAGGACAGGTTTTGACATCACGAACTTGATGGGATTTGCTCTAGAAGCCAAACGAACGACATGAGCTTGAAAGTATTGCTTCAAATTTTTGATTGAGAAGAATAGTGCCAACTATAACTTTTCAATTGGTGAATAATTCATCTCATTTGATGTCATCATCCTGCTCAAGTAGTAAAGGGAGTTTTCTTTCCCTTCACTATAAATGCCCTTGGGGGTACGAAATGTAGTAAGCTTTTCATCTTTTGGCACCATGCGAACTTGGTTATAGCCTGACGAACCATCCATAAACGACATTTCCTCATACCTAATAGTAGCATCGATCATCAACTCTAGAATAGGAAGTGGGAATTCATCTTTGGGACACGCATTGTTGAGGTCCCTGAAGTCGACACGCACTCGAATCTGGCCAAAACTGTGGAAATCCTTAGAGATGTTCTAGATTTTGGGCGAAGCGGGTGTTTTTATGCTTTGAAAATTTCCCTGGAACTTGTTCCCCTTCTTTAATGGACCTAATCTCTCAAACACGGAAGTCCTCACAGTTGATTTTTCGATTCGATCAAAGACAGAAGGCTTGTTAGAAGTGGCAGATTCATCTTCTACAATGATATAATTGCTGCTTGCCCTTCTTATGGAGATGTGCACTGGTGAAGGTTGCTTGCATCCCAAACCTTCACGTAGTTGTCTCGTTGCAGCCTCTGATGGTAGCTTCACTAACTTTGATGGCTCATTAGGATTGTATCCAGCTTTTGCAAATAACCTGTAAGCGTTAGGATCAAAACCTTCATTTTTTCACTTTGTAGGGTGTGCCACATTCTGCAAACGATTTTGAGCCACAAACCCTGCAAGTGGCATTGAGGACGACTTTACTGCCTCAATTCGTTTGACCGAAAGAGTTAACCCCTTTAGCGTGATAGTTTGGAGATTAGATGATTCACATTCATCTTCTTCTTTTTAGGGACGTATTGGAGCAGAGGAGTTACTTTCTTGCCGTGAGACACAATGTTCTCTTTATGAGACTTATTTGGGTTAGGGTGTATCTTCTCAGCAACAACTTTAGTTTTGTCGGCAACCACCTCAGCTCTCTTAGCCGTGGACTCGTCTTCCTTGTCATTCATGACATCATCACCTTTTAGCTCCTTCACAATACGGTTCTGCAAGTAGAACTTTGCATCGGCGAAGTATGACTCAGCCTTAGTGAATAGCTCGTCATCAGGAATTATCTTCTTCTCGACTTCACCTTCGTAGTATTTCAAACATTGATGATAGGTAGATGGAACCACTTTATTCTCATTTATCCAAGGCCTTCCAAGAAAGACATTGTATGAAGTCTTTGCATCAATCACATGCAACCATGCACTTGATTGCATATCTTCAATGGTGATTCCCAGCCTGATCGCGCCTATGGCTCTTTGCCCCCTTGGTTGAATCCTTGGATTATCACACAACTTTATAAGAGTTCGTTCATGGGAATACCAAGTTATTTCACAGTGAGAATTGGCAAAATGTTCACTGAGTATCCTCCATCAACAGAAATTCGATTTATCCTTTCATCACGCATATAGCCAACCAGGTACAATGGGCGGTTATGAAGATCGTCATTTGTGGACGTGACTTTTTCCTCACAAACATTAACCTCTTGAGGAGTGGACTCGATGAGCTTTTCCGAAGATGGTGCCAACGGTAGGTCATCACTCTTTTCTTCCCCTTCGTCAGCGTGGCAACAAGAGGCATCAATACCCCCATGGGAAATCTTCGTGCGGAACCAACATGGTAAAAACTCCTGCAAGGTCACTGGATGTCGTGGCTTTTGAGGGTGGTGCACCTCCACTTTTGCTTTCTTTAAGTGCTTAACTGGATTCCATCTCCTTGGTCTTTTTACCATCATTTTCCTTGTTGGATGTTCTACTGATTCTTTTCATGGGCTCCTTCTGTGGTGCCTATGACGAGTCACCAACGTCCAACCTTCATCTACATGAGGTTGATTGACTTCAGCTTTGTCGTTCTCTAGTAATTATTCATCTTTACTTTCTTTATAACCACATAATTCATCTGGACTGAATGAGCCAAAGATGATAGAGACTTGGTTTGCGCTTGCTTTCTCATCTTCAAGCACGATCTTCTTTTCGCGAGCCAAGTCCATAACTTTGTCCTTGAAGACAAAGCTCTTCTCCAGAGGGTGGCTCACAAGTCGATGGTATTTGCAGTAATTTAGGTCATTTATTTTCCCAGCTTCATTTGGTTGCTTCATCTCCGGAAGCTCAATAAGATTTAACTCGAGGAGTTCTTCAAAAATAGATGGCACATCAGAATCCAGAAATAGGTACCCTTTCTCCTGCATTTCTTTTAGAGTCAACTTTCCACTTGGCTTATCTTGAAACGAAGTGGATTTCATACTCTTCTTCTTGCTCGCCTTGTCGTGAACTTCACAGGTTATGTGTTGACATTCATAGCGTCTTTGTTTTCAGATCTTGGTACAAACTTGCTCCATTTTCTGACTTTTTGCTTGTCGTTCCCTTTGCGAGGTTCATAGAAGGGCAACCTTTCATTTCCAGCAGAGGCCATGCTCAATTCCATGTCATGGGAACGAGTTGCAATTTCTTCAAATGTGCTAGGCTTGATACCTTGCAAGATGTAGCGCAATCTCAATGCATGCCTTGGATGCACATCTCTATGCCAGAAGCTTCACTAAACCTGTCTTTACAGTTGAGGCTTGCATTCCTCCAACGATTGATAAAGTCGATAACTGGTTCAGCCTTTCGTTGATGAGTATTTGTGAGTTCCACCATGCTCATAGTGCGCCTTGTGCTATAAAAGCGATTGAGGAACTCTTGCTCTAGTTGATCCCAGCTATCAATAGATCCCGCCTGGAGGTATATATACCAATCAAAAGCATTTCCTTTTAGCGAGTGGACAAACTGTTTGACGAGGTAATATCCATAAGTCCCAGTGTTGTTGCATGTCTCAACGAAGTGCGCCACATATTGCTTTGGATTTCCTTTTACCATCAAACTGTTGAAATTTTGGAGGTTGATAGCCAGCAGGCATCTTTAACGTATCGATCCTTGCAGTGTACGACTTTGCGTATGTAAGGGAGGACTTGGCAGCAACCTCATACTTATTCATAATAGTTCCTTCAATGAACTCTTTCAGTTGATCAATGTGAATCATCCCTTCAGATGAGACATGGATAGCCTTAGCGGATGCTACTCGTCTTGGGGGAGAATCAATCTCTGGAACTTCTGGGAGCTTGCCAGGTGCATGGGTGGATTCTTCTTCCATCAAGATTCCCACCCTGTCTGTTAGCTTGTCAATTCTAGCATCTTGATTTTGCATGCACTTGGTCAAGCCAGTGATTGCTTCCGTCAAGTTCGCCAACTGCTCTTCCACAGATGAAGTGTTTGTCACCATGGCTTGTATGATTGTTATAGATGATGGGGAGTAGCATGAATTGTCACACAAATTGATTCTCGAATGGCCCACGCTATGCGGTGTAAGTGGGGGACGATCCATCACTTGAAGCATCATCATCTTCCTTCACAACAGAGTTCTTGGATCCGGAGAGGTCAAGCAGAGCAAGAATTTTCTTGATCTTTTCAGCAACATCACTTCTTCCTTCGGGTGCGTTTGTGGAATATCTTGCCCCTTTTGAGGAAGAAGACCTAAAAACAGGGGTTGATGTGGACGGCACTTGGGGTGCTTGTTGTCCTAAAGAGCTTACTTTGCTCCTCGTAAACGGTCCAAAGCTCCCAAAAGTAACATCAAGGATGCTTTCCACATCAGCATAGAACCTGAAGTTAGCAACTTTGGTGGATGTTGATCCAGGGTTGATTTTCTTTGATACCATTTTACTGTTCTTAAACTTTGGTGATTGAAAAGTTGAGATGAGAGGTAGAGATTGTCCTACTGGGCATGCCAAAATTTGTAGACAATAAATTACGTCGAGAAAATAAAATCAGGACCGAAAAATATTGCAACGATCATAGTATTTCATTTAAATAATTTGAGTGTACAATCTTTATGAATCCTCTGATTGTTCTTTCCAATAGTAAATAAATTCAAGGGCCTTTGAGCTTGATCTTGAATCTATATCTGTTTGCGCGAACGATGATCTTGAATTCAACTGGCACGAACTTTGATTTGAACTCGTATCCTTTGAATCTTGACTTGTTCTTCGTTCTTGAGCTTGAACTTGATTTCTTGAACTTGAACTTGATTTCTTGAAGCTTGAAACTTGTAAAGAAATTTGCGACGTTTGATCCACGAGCTCTCTCTCGCTTCTTGTTATAACTTATGATGTCTTTTCTGGGTTATGAAGACCCTTATTTATAGTTGTGAAAGGGAGGAGTTGTGATAAGAACAAACTCTTTCCGACTAATCAAATTAAAGTGTGACATGACCGCATTTGATTGGCCAGAACATGTCACTTGCACACGTTGCACATTTTTATTGGTCCTTTAATTTGACTTGACATGCCTTGTCATTTTGACACGTGATGATCCTATTGGCTCTTCGGTTTGACTTGGCGTGCCACGTCATTTCACGCGTGTCACCAAACTGGGCTTCTAGGAAGATGATATCTTGGACTTAATAAATTGGGCTCATCATTCGTAGCCCAATTAAATGTGTTAGCCCAACAAATTTGGACCTATTTATTAAATCCATATTCATTGAATTTGAATAATTAATCTAATTATATTAGCCCATAATATTTATTTGGACTAAATTACATTTAATTAAAATTATATCCAAATTTCTTATGGATTTAAATTCAATAAATTTTAATTGCCTACAGTTATAATTCGAACTCTAGTGTTGTTGCATCTATTTCAGATTGATCAATAATGTTAAAATACTCATGTAATCGGTAGATAATAAGTCAGTCTAGCGGTTTAGGGCTTATAATTCGAAAGAAAAGAACTTGTAAATTAAGTGATTAACTTCATAAAACAAATAAAAAGTAGTTTTCTATCTTGAAATGAATAAGCTAATTGGAAATAAATAACTCGACTCATTTGAGTTTTGCGTCGAATTTAATTAATATTACCTACTTAAATAATTTAAATGAAATGTATATATTTATAAACTTTGTAAAACCATAATGAAAAATTATTTGACTACCTCTTATAATAAATAGCAATAGCAATAGCAATAATAATAATAATATTAGTAGTAAAAATAATATAAGAGGAGACGGACTGTTTTTCTCGTGTCCTCCTCTTTCCCTATATCTCCTGCACTCAATAGACTGCGAGGAGTTTCATAGAAATCAAAGAGGACAACTAAACCCAACTTCATCATCAGTCTCAGTCCGAGCCCAAAAGTAGTGGCCCATGGACTCTTCCACCGTTGACGGCAGCGCGTCTCTTCCATCCACCGGAACCGACGCGAAGAAGCGCCGCGTCTCATACTTCTACGAGCCCACAATCGGCGACTATTACTACGGGCAAGGTCACCCAATGAAGCCTCACCGTATACGTATGGCCCACAATCTCATCGTACACTACTACCTACACCGTCGTATGGAAATCAGTCGCCCTTTTCCGGCGGGCCCTGAGGACATTCGCCGGTTCCACTCGCCGGACTACGTCGACTTCCTTTCCTCCGTTTCGCCGGAGACTCTTCATGACCATACCCACGCGCGTCATCTCAAACGCTTCAATGTTGGTGAGGACTGCCCTGTTTTTGATGGGCTTTTCGGGTTTTGTCAGGCTTCTGCCGGCGGATCTATTGGTGCTGCTGTTAAGCTTAATAGGCAAGACGCTGATATAACTATCAACTGGGCCGGTGGGCTCCACCATGCAAAAAAAAGTGAAGCTTCTGGATTTTGCTATGTCAATGATATTGTTCTTGGTATTCTTGAGCTCCTGAAAGTCCATAGGGTAAACACTTTTACTTGCTAATATTACATTTTTGTTTTTCTAATAAATGTTTCCTGATAGCCTGTAAGTGATAACTAAAATAGGCCAAATACATCGGCATCCCTTAAACTTGTCCTCACTTTTCACTTTGACTCTCCATCTAAGTCCGTTCCATTTGAACACTCCAACCACACCTCGAATGTGTCATTTAAACACAAAATTCGTAAGCAGCCAAACATAAGTAATGCGTGTGATTCACTCGCCACGGTAACGAATAAAAAAGACACATGGATTTAACTTGAATTAAATAATTAAAAAAGTCATTTTCAGCCATTGTCATCTTCCCCAACAACCTTCATCTCCATAACCTGAAAACCCTAGACCTCTCCTCACAGCCAGCCACCCGCAGACCGCCACCCCTACCCAAAGCCATCAGCCGTCGCCACCCCTATCCCTGAACCCTAGGACTTCAACCTCTCCAAGACCCCATCTTCTTATTCACACCACAAACGACCACCCACCAACGACGACTCAAGCTTTCTTCCGTTCACACCCACCAGTCGCGGGCACCCCCTGAACCTAGAAGACACCTCCAGCAGCGACAAGATCGGTGATTAAGTTCCAGCAGCGACAAGATCGGTGAAGACACCTCCACCTACAAGAGTCGCAAACACCAATCTGAAACAAAAAAAAAAAAAAAAAAAAGAGAGAAAAAACGGGCAAAAAAAAAAACGGCAAGAACAGTGAAAAAAATTAAGTTCTTTCATTTCCTTAATTTGTTTCAAAAGTCAGAAAAATTCGAAAAAAAAAGGGCTTCGTTCTTCTTCTGAATTGTCGTGGGGAGTTCGATTGAGAAGTTACCGTTCGAGGCCGGCCTCTTTGGACCTGGCAGGAATTCTGACTTTTCCGGCGACCTCATTTGTGTTCTGCTTGCCAAAGAATAGTAGGAGAAAGAAAAAAAAATGAAAAATAAAAATACTGATCTCTCATGCTCGTAATAGTAGTGTATTACACCCACTATGCCACATCACCAAATTGTGACTAAATGACACAGTATTACCCTTGTTCTGGGGTTCAAGTGGACCACAATCAAGAAAAAGTGTCGGTAAAAAGTGAGGACAAGTTTAAGGGGCTGCCGATGTATTTGGGCACTAAAATACATTGTTTTGACATATATGAAAGAGTTTAAGCTATGTACAGTGTCATTGGAAAGAATTTTACACCGCCGGTTTACCTTTGCCTGTTGTAGCAGGTAACATGTGTCAACAATATAGTCTGGCTACAATAATGAATCAAAACACTCTAGGCACAAACCAAATGAAGGATTTTGTTGTAACTTTAGTCTTTACATTCTGTTTTCAATAAAATGAGCCAAATACTTGTGCCTAAGCCTTGGTGGGCAGATGCCTTGTACCTATGCTGGTAGGAGTACCTATGCTGGTAGGAGGTAGCAAGTACGTGGTATAATAGTCGAGGTGTGCACAAGCTGGCCTACCACCGTCACACGCACACAAAAAAAAAAAGAGCCTAATACTGGTGTACCGAAGCACTATTGTTCCCCTATGTGACTACCCACATATTATCTTATGGTTGTATGAGGAAAAGGAATATTTTTGTATTAAGTGAACATTCTTTTCGGTATCCTCTCGTTTCCCGCTCCTATTATTCCCAGCACCAATGTAGGACCAAAGCAAATAACTTTAGGCTTGAACTTAAACCCTTGGATGATCTCGGTAGCATTGCCTTAGTGCTAACCTTATAGTGCTTTTGAATCACTAGCTCTTCATTTGACAATTAAGTCATCTTGATTATTATAGCGTCCTCCTTTATAACATTACTACTCCTTTTGTCTAGTTTTATGTGACCTGTTTGACTATGTGAGGTCAAAATTATTATGATTAACTCAAAAATCGGTAGCAAAATGTGAAAATTGAAACAGTACTTCAAGAGTTAAGTTGATGATTGATTTTTCAAAATGTTTATAACTATCATGATCAAACGTTAAAAAAAATTGGGTACAGAGGTCAAATAGTGACATATGAATTGCGACAGGAGGGGGCATAATGTACCACACCCAGATAACAATTAGTGACTATTGAAAATTGCTGGGAATACCTACTGGGTTTGATGAACTTTAAGGTTCCCAGAAATTTCTGATATCTCCAACTAGAAAACTGTATACAAGGAGTAACTTAACAGCTTCATCTCCTTCTTGTGAATACTCTATTTTAGATTTTAGACTCACTCCGTATTTGGATAAAATTTAAGCTAAGTTAAAAGAAGAGTGAGATGACCGATTTCGTTTTCTTTGGGATCTAGGACTAAGGAAAATCAGTTCAGAGTTATATTTAGGTGTTTGATCCTAGTGTTTAGTTAATTTCTTATCCAATGTTATTGAAGTACATCTATTTCCTTATTCTTTCATGTTCACAAGTCAAGATGTATTAAACCTTGATAATTTATTTGTTTTGACATAGTGCTTTATCGACAATTTATACACATCAACGGTATATGTCAATTTATGTTTCATTTTAGTTTTGTATGCTTCAGTATTGAGGTTCTTTTGGAGTCTATTGTTTATTGTTTTAATCATGAAACTTGGTTAAGGCTAAAAGCATATATGATTGTAAGATTTTTTTTTTTGAAACAGAATATGATTGTAAGATTGTTGTTAGATTTACAAAAGGTAACAATCAAAAATCATATCGCACAGTGAAAATTTCTCACCTTTGGATGTTGCATTGGATCATATGTTCAATTTTTACTAAACATATATTGACATATGAAATTCTTTACTTGTAGATCTAATAGATTTAATTCAATGAATTTCTATTTACTGTGACTAATAAAGCCGTAAAAACGAGAAAAGTTGAAACCATAAAACCGATTCTGTTGGTTTGCTTTATATATTTAGCAAACCGACATGGTTAGTTTGGTTTAGTTTTAGGTAAAAATCGAGTTAAACTGAACCGTGAACACCCTAAATGTAACAACCATTTTGTATTTATTAAAAAAAGAAAGAATTACAACTCATGTAAAGAAGTGATGATGCCGTCATTTAGTAGGGGTGCTTTGTACTTTTCATGGTTTTGTACATTGGGTGAAAAGCAATTTCTGTGTCTAATGCATTATGTGGCTGTGCCCTTACGTGTAAGTTTCTGGTAAACCATTTTGAGGATGAAGCAAACAAAAGGGTATGCATGATGCCCATGGTTTATATCCTTGTGAATTGGTTGATTCAGGTTGTAGCATTTGATGTAACTTCAGAGAAGTGTTATGTGCAGGGAATAAATCATACTTACTGTCTTTATGAATTATTGAAGGTATGGAAGCTTAAATTACTTATCTGAGGAAATGGAAAAAGAAAAACAAAAGCATTAGCAAGTCCCTAGTTTAAAGTTCAGTAAAGCAGATAACTTGAATTTGATTCTGTCAAATCTACGCTGGAGAATATGAAAAAACCTGCCTATTATCATTGTATTAGCTAAGATAAATCTGTTCAGATGGAAACATCTCTCGTATCATAAAGACAAGTTAAAGAAATATTGACACATTACAATTTCAAGTTGCAATCTAGTTCCAACTTCCACCTCTACTTGCATATATTTGTTAACACACCACCCAAGTGATTAATCACATTGAGTCTCAATAGAACTTACTAATTACTAGGTTAAGTACTAATCTGTAAGATTTCTAGGGAATGGAACTTAGTTGATTGCTCGTCATTTCTCTGCTTATCAAATATAAGCCGCAGGGCATGGACTGTTGCTCCACTAGCAATCATGTGGGTTATTTGGAGAGAAAGAAACAGAAGAGCTTTTGAAGGGATAGAGATGAGTTTTATTCAGTTGAGAAGTAGCCTCTTATCCCTTGTTTTCTTTTGGTGCAGCCATGAAGCTCCTTGTAGTATAGAAGATTGGGTGTCTTTCATAGAGAACCATAGCTTTTTGTAGGTTCTCTACTTGTTGGTATACCTCTTGTATACAGGTGCTTTTGTTTTGGCCCATTCATATCAAAAATTAACTACGGGATCTGGATAATTGTAGCATGTTTGTCTTTACATGCAATAATAAGCTGTGGCTTCACAGTATCTTTTGCTTGGATCCACTCTTTTGCATGGAATAGAGATTCTTCTGAGTTACTGTTCCTCTGAAATGTTGAGCGTTTTCTGCAGCGTGTATTGTATATAGACATTGATATTCACCATGGTGATGGTGTTGAGGAGGCTTTTTTCACAACGGATAGAGTCATGACAGTGTCTTTCCATAAGTTTGGGGACTTCTTTCCTGGTACAGGGCATATCAAAGATATTGGTGCAGGTCAAGGGAAATACTATGCCCTAAATGTCCCATTGAATGATGGGATGGACGACGATAGTTTTGGTCGTCTATTTCGTCCCGTGATTCAAAAAGTCATGGAGGTCTATCAACCTGATGCTGTCGTTCTTCAATGTGGGGCTGATTCACTGGCTGGAGATAGGTTGGGTTGCTTCAACTTGTCTGTCAAGGGCCATGCAGACTGCCTTAGATTCCTCAGATCTTTCAATGTCCCTCTAATGGTATTGGGTGGTGGAGGTTATACCATAAGAAATGTTGCGAGGTGCTGGTGCTATGAGGTCCTCTTACCTTTCCATCTTGCTCTTTTGTGTCTACTTTTCGGATTTCCTACTGTTACTACTATGTGTTTCAGAATATGTGCTAAGTTTCAACTGCTTGTTGCAGACAGCAGTTGCAGTTGGGGTAGAACCAGGAAATAAATTGCCTTACAATGAATATTATGAGTATTTTGGCCCAGATTATACTCTTCATGTTGAACCAAACCCCATGGAGAATAAGAATTCACCCAGGGATCTGGAGAAGATCAGGTAATTTGATAATTGTGCTACTTCCTGTTGTTTGAAGGCTTTTCCATCAGCGTCTGTCGAAAATACTGAATTATGTTGAAGTTTTTTTAATTTTGGGCATGTGACATTAGTTGATAACAAATAATCGGTAATACTGGTACATCAAATTGATGCCTCAGTGGTGTACATGAGATAAATTCTGTTATTCTATCCGTAACTAGATTATACTAGTATAGGACATTTCGGGTTCATCCACGAACATGACATTTTGGGTTCGTCCACCCATGAATAGGACAATTTCAGGTTCGTCCACCCATGAATAGGACATTTTGGGTTTGTCCACCCATGAATAGGACATTTCGGGTTCGTCCAAACAAGAATAGGGCATTCTAGGTTCGTCCACCCAAGAACAAAGGCGGAACCAGGATTTGAAGTTTATGGGTTTTGAACTTACCACCGAACTCATAGTTCCTTTTAGTTATTGGGTTCACAATTATTTATACATATTTGATGGATTTCGTAATACAAATATAGGGTATACGCAAAAGCTATTGGGTTCGTCGGAACTCGTTAGTGATACTCTAGCTCCGGTTCTGCCCAAAGAATAGGGCACTTTGGGTTCGTCCACCCAAAAATAGGGATATCGGGTTCATCCACCCATGAATAGGGAAAGATTCTGCTTTTTGTTTTGTTAATGATGGTGAACTCTATATTCTTTATGCAATTATTTGATATAATTGCTGATAAATACATTTTCTTTCAATCCGTAAGTTCCTACATTCTTCCTTAGGCAACTTGTGAACTCAGACAAGTATGTCCCTCTTATCCTTTTTTATTAGAGTGAATACACAACCCTGTAGATGTTACTTGACATGAATGCTTGCTGGCTGCAGGAATATGTTGCTTGAGCAACTCTCACAATTACCTCATGCACCTAGTGTGCCATTTCAAACCACGCCTTCTACAACAGAAGTTCCAGAGGAGGTTAGTGCCGGTAAAAGGCCTTGATCATTTAATTTCTACATATACTACGCAACCTTATTCTAGGACTTCTGACTGCAGGAAGAGGAAGACATGGATCAAAGACCAAAACCACGTATATGGAATGGAGAGGATTATGAGTCTGACGCTGATGAGGATGAGCATCCCAGACAACGAAGCTCAGATAGTAATCTTACTCCAGTCGAAACAACTGACATGAGGTAGGGCCTCAAGTTGCATTAAACACATTTGTGTAGTCGTTGAGTATTTGTGTTTTCTAAAACGAGGCACACTTGTTTATCCTCTACTGTCTTTACATTTTTGGAAAGCCGTTACTTGATAAGGCTCTGGTATTTTGGCTGAACGTTTACTGGGTTGAGCTTTATCTTGTAATGTGTGAACAAGAATGTCGTGAGACCAGCCTTAATCAACCTTTGCTTTGGACAAGATTCTGATTAAGACTCCCAAAGAAATTTTATTGTCAAGATTTAGTGCTTTTATGAATTGAACATTCCCTTCTATAAAAAGCTGAAGTGATTTGGCTTGTGATGCAGGGATGTCGATGACCAAGCCAAAGTAGATGACGATATGGTTGATGCTGATCACTAGTTCAAAGCTGTCTTCTACATCTTGCCAAGTGCAATAACTGATAATTGGTTCTGGGACCTTCCCCTCTACTTATCAATTGTTCCTCAGTCTCCTGTGCTAAAAATGGAAGTAGAAATATGAGCTGTTATACATGAGAAAGTTGCACTTGAATTTGGCAATGGAGTATTATAGCTGAGCTCAAGTTTTGTGTTTGCAGATTAATTGTGTAGATTGTAGTTCGTTGGTTTTAGATTACAGATTTATGAGTTACATGCGAAAAGGGTACTATCCATTGGAAATGGACAGTTGCATCACAAAAGTAAACCAATATCCGTGCTGATAAGATACAGTTATCTGTTGTCTGTGAGGGTTATCCATGTAGTTTTCAGACAATGATGATTCTTATGTAAAAAACAAGATTATGTTAATCTTTTGGTTCCTTAAATGGAGGGTGGTGATCATTGATCAGTCTCCTACGTATCTTTTAGCCTAACTAGTATCACGGGTTCACTATATCTAAGATTCTTGGACTAAGTAAAAAAAACTTGAAACTTCACCAATGCTTAATTTTATCCAACGACGCTCTTTGCAACTTCTTCAATACGACATAAGTTTTGCTCTTAGGGGTAGGTTTTATTGTTTGAAAACATGTATTTTACTAAGAAGTTTAGCAATTCGCGGTTAGATTTAAAAGTATTTTACTTAAGAAGTTGGAATTTTCCCCATGGTGAATGAATTCCCAGTATATTCATTCTCTAAACTTTGTCCAACAACAAAACACTAGAACTCCAAAACCCGAGTGAATCGTCTACTTATACATCAACTGCCATAAACAAGTTCCAAGTCTTCAACACCATGAATTCACTAGCTGCACAAAACTTCAAAATCTCCATCCAAATCCAACCCTCACTTCAATGTTTCCTCCTTCCTTCTTCCCCACCCAAATTCCTCAAAATCCACCATAAACCTCAAAACCCCATAACTCTCAAATTCTACCCAATCCAAGCTGCTTCAAACCACAAAAACATCACTTCCACAAGTCAACAAGAAGAAGAAGATGATGGCATCCCCATTGAACATGTCAAAACCCTAGTCAAGTTCAAGTCGAGGCACAACTATATCCGTGTTCTACAAGTTTCTAGAATAGCTGACCACCCCTTAGCTGGGTCTCGCCTTCTTCTTCTAGATGCTCCTGGTAACATCCACAGCATATCTTTCCTTTTCAAGTCAATCACCAAAGCCTATTACGATGTTCTTGCAACTCTTCCTCCAATTTTACCCCCTGGACCTTTAGGAATACTCGGTTTCGGAGCCGGGTCGGCTGCTAAATTGATTCTTGAAATGTACCCACAAGGTGTCATCCACGGATATGAGCTTGACCCAGCTGTGCTCTCTGTTGGGAGAGAATATTTTGGGCTTTCAAAAGTTGAAAAAAAATACCCACATAGACTTTTCATTTACATTAGCAATGCACTTAATGCTAGTGTGAAAGATGGATATTCTGGGCTTATAGTGGATTTGTTCTGCAAAGGGTGTTTGATTCCTGAGCTACAGAAAGCAGACACGTGGCAGAAATTGAAAGGGAAGTTGAGGAAAGGAGGGAGGATTATGGTGAATGTTGGAGGGAGTTGTGTTGAACCAGAGGATATTAGAAAAGATGGGAAAGTGATAATGGAAGAGACATTAGCGGCAATGAACAAGGTTTTTCCAGGAGAGGTTTTTGTGTTGAATCTTGGAAATAAAAAACAGGAGGATAGTACAGTTGCTCTTGCAGGTGGATTGCCTGATTTGGAGAAATGGAGGATGTCTTTGCCTAAGCCTTTGAGGTTTTATGTTGATATGTGGAACAAGTATGGTGGATAAAAAAAAAGGTATTCTGTGTTTACGCAAGGTACGGGGAAGAACGGCTAACTCTACGACTTAAACCTGTAACCTATTGGTCACACAAAGATAACTTTATCTTTCCCTTTCTAAAGAAGTATGGTGGATGATAAGTCTAAATTCTTTTGCAAGGTATATTGTTTGTGTTTGATTTACTATGAGGAAATTAAAACTATACTTGGATTATTGTTCAATATGTTGTACTCAAGAATTTATCCTTAGTGCCTTATCATGATTTAACTTTTTCTCTCTCACAAGTTATTATAAGCTAGATTAAATTGGGTATGTTGAAGTTGTTGTCATTATAAGAATTACTAGGATTTGCCTTTTGTCTATGGCCATTCGAAAAGAAGAGCTTTTATTAACATTATATTAGAGTCTATTTTTCCTCTTTATGTAATCCTTAAAAAGAAAGTCAGCATTGCTCCCTCCTCCCTGCTTTCCTTTTTGGGCCATTAGGTAAGATGGAAAAAGATAATTCTACTCCTGCACGGTTGGACAAAAATTCGAGAATTTGGAGGAATCAAATATAGCAGTTCTTGATCATTATGAACTTGGTAAAGGTTGAATACTTGATAAAACAATCTAAATTGTAGCTTCTAATTTCTGACCAAGCCTTGAAGAGGAAATATATTTTCGGTAAAGTACAAATTAGGAAAAAGGAATAAAACATAGCTCAACTATATCGAAATTGTTAGTGACATACTTATACTTTGCGAGAGTTAATAATTCATAGTTTGGGGTTATAGGACTCCCAAAAAGCATAAATGTTTAATGGACAATTTTTATAGTTTAGGTATGTTTTTATGCCTTTTTCCTGCAAATTATCATGACACGGTGTTGATGTACTGGCTGGTGTTGCTCGGAATAAAGGAGGGCCTATACCCCCCTCTTTAATTGGGATTTTTCCCTACATATATAATATTTAAAATTTATTTACTTAAATTGTCCTAGTTTTATATATTACCTGCGCTTAACAAGTTTTCCTTATAATTTATATACAATCCATTTTTAGTGCCTTAAATTGAGGAATTTAGTTACACTTTTTATCATTTTTCTCTCCTCTCCTCTCCTCCTTCCCGGTCCTCTAACCAACCAGTGATGACCGTAACTGATACTAATTTCCATGCCAATATTCAACCAAATTGTTCCAATCAAACGCCACATTCTGATATCTAAACAACAATTAATCTAAATACCCAATAGAAAAGCATATTCCCAGGTACGTGATGCACATAACTACGGTGTATTACACAAATCTAGGATTAGATTGCACAAATAAATATGAACTAATATAAGGGAGAGTTAATATGTATCAAAATTATTTTAAGAGAGGAAGGTTTGATTGGAATTTCATAAAGGAAGAAGAAACCGCTTACAAAATATATATAAATCATATACAAAATACAGACAAAAAATATTGTATAAAAATTGTATTTAAGTTGTATGATGTTGTAGATAAGTTGTAAATAAATTGTATATAACTTTAATACAATTTACAAATTAAATACAACTTAATCCAACTTCTTCTTCTTCTTCTTCTTCTTCTTCTTCTTTCAATCTGAAATTCAGCCAAGTCTAATCTTCATCAAACACCCTCAAAATTGAGATATAAACTCCAAGAATATTCCAAATTGTTTGCAACAATACCCAATTAATCCATACAAACAAATAGTTTATGAAAATCCAAATTCAAATTCAAAGCTTTGAAGCTTTTTAATGGCTGTCAATGGTGGAGAATCAAACACCTTCAAAATTTATTGATTGACAATTTCAATTCGAATACTAATTGTGCAACATGAAAGGAAATTGCTGAAAAAGAGAGAGGATAAAACGCAGAGAAAACGAAGGAAGAAAATTGGGGAAAGAACAGAGAAGGACAGAAAGAGAGAGAGAGAGAGAGAGAGAGAGAGAGAAAGACGTCGAGAGAGAAAGAGAGACGGGGAGTGAGAAAGAGAGACACACACAGAGAGAGAGAGAGAGCAGGGACAAGAAATAAATAAATCCCTATTCAATTACTAATATAAAGGGATACTCATTAATACTAATTGTACATAATTGGTAAATTGTATATACCCATGTAATTAAGTTAAAACTTGATTAGGGAAGGTAATAAAGTTTCATATATAGTATAGGAAGATAAAAATCCCTCTTTAATTATCGGGATGGACCCTAGGAGAGGCGTGAGCCAGTCTTTATTCGAGAGGAGCATGAACAACATCTTCAGATTGTACTTCACACTTAAAGAGATAGTCAGTTATATGCCAAGGTTTCAAAGTGTGAGTTTTGGTTAAACTCAATCGCCTTTTTGGGGCATGTTGTATCGACAGAGGGCATAAAAGTGGATCCTAAGAAGATTGAGGCAGTTCAGAAGTGACCTAGACCTACTTCAACTACAGATATTCGGAGTTTCCTGGGTTTGGCGGGTTATTAACATCGATTCGTGGAGGAATTTTCATCCATAGCAGCCCTATTGACTAGATTGACCTATAAGGCTGCCCCATTTAGATGGTCGGATGAGTGTGAGCTGAGCTTTTAGAAG
The DNA here is from genome assembly GCA_005239525.1 of Nicotiana knightiana. Lineage (NCBI taxonomy): Eukaryota > Viridiplantae > Streptophyta > Magnoliopsida > Solanales > Solanaceae > Nicotiana > Nicotiana knightiana. The sequence continues at coordinate 28,540 of ML432652.1, forward strand.
CTCAAGACTGCTTTTACTACAGTTCCAGTGTTGGTGTTGCCCACAGGTTCAGGATCCTATAGGGTGTATTATGATGCATCTCATATTGGGCTCAGTGCAGTATTGATGCAGGATGGCAGGGTGATTTCATACGCGGCGCGACAGTTGAACGTTCATGAGAAGAATCACCATGTTCATGACTTAGAGTTGGCAGCCATTGTTCATGCACTGAAGATTTGGAGGCACTATCTTTACAGTGTGTCATGTGAGGTATTCAAGGATTGTCGGAGTCTACAGTATTTGTTCAAGCAGAAGGAACTCAACTTGAGGTAGAGGAGGTAGTTGGAGCTGTTGAAAGACTATGATATCACCATTTTGTATCATCCCGGGAAAGCTAATATGGTAGCCGATTCCTTGAGTAGAAAAGCTGTGAATATGGGTAGCCTTGCATATATTCCTGTTAGTGAGATGCCGCTTGCATCAGATGTTCAGGATTTGGCCAATCATTTCGTGAGGTTAGATGTTTCGGAGCCTAGTCGTGTTCTAGCTTGCACAGTCTCTCAGTCTTCCTTGTATGAGCGCATCAGAGAGAGTCAATATGATGACCCCCATTTCCTTGTCCTTTAGGACACAGTGCGACACAATGGTGCCAAGCAGGTTACCGTTGGTGATGATGGGGTTCTGCGGATGCGGGGTTGGATTTGTGTGCCAATGTGGATGGGCTTCGTGAGTTGATTCTTGAGGAGGCCTGTTGGTTGATTTCCCAATGCACACGCAAGTGTACGTGGTCGACAAGTAATATAGGATT
>ML432654.1:0-26186 GCA_005239525.1 Nicotiana knightiana
CCAATGAAAATATACTCTAATACTTGTAACAATTCAAATTATATAAATTCCCAACTCCGCTCGTAAAGTTGACCAAATTGCCCTCGGCCCCACGTGCCCGGATTCCGAAATTTCTCGAAGATAAACTCTACCCATAGCCTTACTAACTCAAATATATAATTTACTCTAATTTTCATGCTCAAATTTGTGGGCAAAATCCAAAAATATAAATTCTAGGTTTTCTTCCAAATCCCATAATTTTTCACAAATTCCCACACTTAAATCCGCACCTAAACCATGTATTTAACTTGAAATGAATTGGAACAACTTACCTTGTGATGCTTGAAAAAAATCCCCCCCCCCCCCTGAAGCTCTCCACAATCGCCCACACTAAATGAAAATAGGAGAAGAATGGCCAAATTTCCCGTTTTTTAAAACACTGCACTGCCTCCAGTTGACCCCAAATTTTGCACACAAGACACATTCACATTACGGACCTGCTCCAACTTTTGGAATCGCTTTCTGACCCCGATATCAAAATTTCCACTTCCGGTCGGATTTCTCAAAAACCTTAAAATTTCTATCTTTAGCTAAATGACTTCAAAATAAGCTACGGACCTCCGAATTCACTTCCGATTGCGCTCCCAACTCCAGAATCACCATACGGAGCTATTCCCAGACTCGGAATCTCAAACGGACATCAATATCACTGAAATTCACTTCAACCTAGATTTATGAAGTTTCTTCTAAAATGCTGACTTCTACAATATGCGTCGCAACGCTCCCGGGTCGTCCAAAACCATTCCGAACATTCGCCCAAGTCCGAAATCATCATATGAACCTGCTGGAACCTTCAAATCTTGATTCTGAGGTCGTTTACTCAAAATTCCAATCTTAGTCAATTCTTCCAACTTAAGGCTTCCGAAATGAGAATTTTCTTTCCAAATTGACTTCGAACTTCCCGAAATTCAACTCTGACCACGCCTATGAGTCATAATACCTGAAACAAAGCTGCTCATGGCCTCAAACCTCCAAACGACGCGTTAGATCTCAAAACGACCGGCCGGGTCATTACAAAAAGAAACTGCGCAGGGGTTAGAAAGAGCTTTGCGGCAAAACCTCCAAAAAGTGAAGAATAAATGATGTTGAAAACAATTCAAACCTGAAGAAGTATAGGGCCTCCAATCCCTAGCTACACCTTTTCCAACATAGGATATTCCATTCCTTAGTTGATGCCAACGTAGAGACTCACTCCCTAGTTGATGCCGGCATAACCCGATGACTTTTTTCAATTTAAGATCCCACTCCCTAGTTGATGCCGACATAACCCGATGACTTTTCCAACATAGGGCCCCATTCCCTAGTTGATGCCGGCATAACCCGATGACTTTTTCCAACTTAGGATCCCACTCCCTAGTTGATGCTAGCATAACCCGATGACTGTTCCAACATAGGGTCCCATTCCTTAGATGATGCCGGCATAACCCGATGACTTTTCCAACTTAGGGTCCCATTCCCTAGTTGATGCTGGCATAAATTGATGACTTTTCCAACTTAGGATCCTACTCCCTAGTTGATGCCGGCATAAACCGATGACTTTTCCAACATAGGGTCCCACTCCTTAGTTGATGCCGACATAACCCAATGACTTTTCCAACATAGGGTCCCATTCCCTAGTTGATGCCGTCATAACCCGATGGCTTTTCCAACTTAGGGTCCCATTCCCTAGTTGATACCGGCATAACCCAATGACTTTTCCAACATAGGGTCCCATTCCCTAGTTGACGCCAGCATAACCTGGTGGCTTTTCCCAATATAGGGTCCCACTCCCTAGATGATTCCTCCAATATAGGGTCTCACTACCTAGTTTGAAGCTAGCATAACCTGGTAATCTTTTCTTGGCAACGGCAGAACCTGTTGACCTTTTTCCAGACGCCAACATAACCTGGTGATCTTTTCCTGGCAACAACATAACCTGTTGACCTTTTTCGGACGCCAACATAACCTGGTGATCTTTCCCTGACAACAACATAACCTGTTGACCATTTTCAAATGCCAGAATAACATGATGATCTTTTCTTGACAATAACATAACCTATTGATCCTTCCCCAGACGCCAACATAACCTGGTGATACTTTTTCTTGACGGCATCATAACCTGTCAATCTTTTCCAACATAGGGTCTCCAATCCCTAGTTGATTTTACTTTTTAGCATAGGGTATCCACCCCTAGTCTACGTTCACTCCGGATTAAACTTTAGGACACTGGATTTGAGACAACCAAAAGAAGAAGTTTCAATCCAGAATAAAAGAAGGAAAGAGAAAGCCGAACCCAAAGTATAGAAGTGGAGAAGACGCGGACTGTTCATAACCAGATTAGAGTCATCAATTCTGTATGCAGCGCCTTGATCCAAATGATGAGAAGATTGAACCAGCATCTGCGGCTAACAAGCATCAAAATCCAGGCCAGAGTCAGCATAAAGAACTAGCCAAGACTCAAGACCGAGCTTCGGAACTTACCGATAGGGATCTTGTAACTCGTAGCTGATAGACATAGTTAGTCTTTTTCGTTTTGTTACTTTGGTGTAATAAGGAGCTCAACAACTGTAACAACAGCAATGAAATCATAGTTATCCGGTAGTCCCATCTACCAAAACTCCCAGAACTACACTGACTTGATTCCTTTATAGCCAATGATATGTAGGCAACCTTTGAAGCAAGGCTCAGTCAAACTTTTCCAAAGTGCTTCTCATGGAGTATTTGAACGGGTAAAAGTTGTTCATAACTGCTCACTTTGTCTTTGCCCAAAAACTCCTCGTGTTTCCGAGCAAAGAGGGGAAGCTGTGAGCATGTAATTTTTTTTTTCACCTATTAAAATACTCCTCCAAAATTTAATAAATGAATTAATTTTTATTCATAGTTATATTTTTGTGTGAATTTCAGTATTTATTTATGAATCATTTGCATTTATGATCATATTTTATCTTTTTATAATAATAATAATAATAAAAATATGGAAAAACTTTTATTATCTTGCATAATTAGGTCTTTGATTTAATTTAATAATTGGTTACATAATTCAATCATATTATTAGAAGGAAATTACAAAAAAAATTTCTTTAGATAATTATGAGCATTAATTAACGACTTTACTTTTTAAAAATTGATTCATTAGATTATAATAAAATTAAATTGTGTTAAAATTAATTAATATATTTTTAGAATTTAAGTAGAATTAATCGGTTTACAGTTAGTATAGATTTTCTAAGGGCCAAACGGACTGAGCCAGTTAAGCCAAGCCCAATCCCCTCTGAATACCCCAGTTCAATTCCCTCATAACCCGTCCAAACCCCACTTTAACCAAACGACGCAGTTTATCCTTTCTCTAGCCCCAGCCGTTGGATCCAACGGCTCACAACTCCACTCCCAATTTCTATATAACTGTCCTAACAGCCCCTACCCCCCTCTCAAACACCCCCATTCACCCATCTCTCCCAAACCCCGAAACCCTAGCCTCCCCAATTCCCCCCACCGGACCACCTCCAAATTAATCCAAAATTTTACCAGGCCATCTCCTCACTCCCCTCAACCCCAATCTCTCCTTAATTTCCCCTGAAAACCTCTCAAACACCGTTAATTCAAATCTAAAATCTGAAATAACCTAAAAATCTACACTGGAAAAATTCAAGTGAACCATTGGTTTAAACCTACGTGAGTCAATTGCTCTTGACAAGAGCAATTTATTCACGTGGGTTTGACTCATTTTCAAATCCACCGTAGTCCGTCCAACCTCTTCTGGCTTAACTGGTACCCTCACTAGCATTATTTCTTTGACTATTTGTGTTTTTGAAATTAGTTTGTTTGGTTAGTTTCTGATTTTTGACTATTAGTTATTGTTCATACACTTTCCTGACTTCAATATCCTTTAGTTATGTACTTTTTTTTAGTTTAGTTATAGGTTTAATTTTTTATTTTTGTGACTCACTGATTTTGACACTTAGATTAGGATTTCACATGTCTTTTTATCCTGTTTTCTCGATTGTTTTCTCTGCCAAAATAATTGACTAGCTACTATTATGTATTCATTAGTTAATTTCCATTATAGTTAATCTTGCATGTTTTAGGGTGATGTGAATTACCTGGCCTTGGTTCAATTTCTGATTTATGTAGCTTAGGTTTAATTTCTAGTTTTTTTGTTAATTAATTATTTCAGTTTAAATTATTTCATACTTTCCTTTGTCCTATTTCCCTAACGTTTTCTGTTTAGAAGTAGTCATGTAATATCTGATATTATATCATGTAATTAAGTCCAAACCGTAATAACCATGCATGCTTAGGTTCATTTGAATTGTTCATTGAGACTTAATTTCTGATTCAGTCAATTATTTTTAATTTGTTAATCAATAATGAACATTAGGATGACTTAAATTAGGATGGTTTAGGTTCAGATCACTTAGGTTTTTATTACTAATCTTTGTTAATTAATTAATTTAGGATTATTTCATTTACTTTTTAAAGATGTTAAGTATTCCGCTTCTTCATTAGTGTTAATTAAGAAGTTTAATTACCTAATTAGGTCTATTTAGTGAATTTAATTAGGCTTATATGTTAATCACAAGTTGTTTTGATTTAGCTGATTTCAGGAACTCCTTAACAACTGATCCTTAACAATGGAGGCCCAATTAGTTAGGCCCAAAATTGGTCAACTATGATGACCTATGCCTTGGATCAGGAAAGGGTAATTACAGGGGTGTACTAGGGTATTTTAGGAATTCCAATTAGAGAATCTTAGCTGTAAATACCTAAGAAACTTCTAGAATAAAGATAAAAGATCAGAAATAAAATAAGAAAGATAATCAAATCAGATTTCTGGGTAAACAGTAAAATTTTAGAAATAAAAAAGGGTGTAAAATAGAAGAAGTTTCTAGAAAATGTACAGCTGTCCTAGCTGTTACAAAAAAGATGCTGAAAATAGGATAAGGAGTACAGCTGTACAAGGGCTGTTTAAAAACTGTACTATTTTCAGATTTAGGATAAGGAATATTCCTAAAATATACCCACCTTAGGCAACCTATATATAGGCACTATTTTTCTGAAAGTGACACATAATAGAGAGATACATTCTGAAAACTGACAAACACTCATAGATAAACTGCTCTGAAACACACAGATTACACATTCTGAAATTCTGCAAGATAGATTCTGAAAATTGACACACAATATAGAAATATGCATTCTGAAAATTCCTAAGAATAGATTCTACACACACTCTCACGGATATTCTATTTTGAAAAATATGCTACTACTTTGAAAATACAAAAATACTCTGAAAATACCAATATGGATGCAAAAACACTTTGAAAAACTCGTTTTCTTCTGGTTGTGTTTTTCTGGGAAAACTGATCCCTTTTGCTGTGGCTTTCTAGGGTAAAACTGGTTATTTTGAGCTGGTTTTTCTGGGATTATACACTGGTTGTTGCTGTTGGTCTGTTGCTGTGTTTTGGTTGCTGATTAAGTTTAAATTTCTGGGTTTTCTGACCTTTATTTGGTCATTTTCTGGCTGTTTTTCTCTTTAAAGGTATGTAACCATGTTTATATTAAATGGAATCTTTGTTTGAATCTGTTTCATTGTCTATGTATTTCTGTTCTAGCTTTAAATTTGGATTATAGGTGTTAGTTCATGTTTATGTTTGTTTGATTTTTGGATAGTATGAACATATTGTTGGTTTAGGTTTGTTTAAAATTCTGATGAACTTGTAAGTCATTCACAGTAGTAACACATGTAAGACATCATTAAAGATATAAATCTGACCACCAGTTGGTCAGATTTATTCTAAAAAATGCATATAGTTGCAGGTGGTCGATCCTATAATCAAAGTAACGAGCAATCCTGACTTGGTTAAGGCTGAAAGCAATAGCATTTTAGAAATTTTATCTAGTTTAAGACATTTATTCTCATGTATATTAGGAGGAAAAAATTGCAATTTGTAACAATCGTATCTATTTTGTAAAAATACTATATCACCTCCCCGTTTATTCTGGATTAATGTAATGGACTGGATTGTTTTGTTATTTAAATACCCAATAACTTTATTTCTCTTAAATTGAATATGAAGGCCGTAGGAAATGGGCCAGACTTATAAATGGCCCAATAACCCTGAGCAAGTCTGGACTCTAGGTCGTTAGGCCTGGGGTGTGATGCCCAATGGCCTAAATGCTTTTACTACATTATGAAAACAAGATGATCTCAATTTAGTTGGACATCTGATAAATACTGATTGTTCAACTTAAAATGCCATTAGCTCTTTTATGTAACGTTTTCTTTAGCTGTGCATTATCTATCTTCCTTTCTTTAAATACAAAAAATATTTGAATAATTAGAAGCGGTAAGAAATATAAAAAGGCACATAGGTAAATTCAGTAATTAAACAATTTAAGCCAAGTATAATCATTAAGCGACCATGTTAGAACCATGGAATTCGGGAGTGCCTAACACCTTCTCCCGGGTTAACAGACTTCCTTACCCTGTCTTCTAGTTCACAGACTTTTTAACAAAGTCATAAATTTCCTCGATTTGGGATTTTAAATAATAAATGGTGACTCGGAATACCGAAAATAAATAATTTCGAGTGGTGACTCTAAAATTAAATAAATAATCCCAAATTCGAAAAAATGTCACTTAAATTGGAAAAACTCCCTATAGCCCACCTTTCGGGTAAAAAGGAGGTGTGACAATGGTGATAAGTGGTTCTTGGGCAATGTTTGTTGGATTGTTTGCTGCCTGGATAATGAAGTAGATTTCATTATGGTTCTTCCTTGTTTAGTTGATTATCATTGTGTTAGTTCAACCCTCTCTTTGTATAGTGAATTGACATGTATTGCTTAGTGAAGTAGGGAACCAGTTTCTTAAGAATTGGAGTATCTCCAATTAGAATGATACTCCAATTGGAGATGTAATAGTATGATGCTTCTGATTTTGGCCTGAAATGGTGAATGAATATGAGGCTTCGATTTTTATCATTCTCCAATTTGAATTAGTAGGTGTTAATCTGCACCTCTTATAGCAACATTTACATATTTACCATATCCTTATGTGTTCAATCTATATTAACAAGAAGATAATGTCATAGTACATTAGAATAAAAGGAATACGACGAACTTGAAATTCATACCATGAACTGTTCAGAATTTACTAACATTGACATAAATTCATAACTTCAACTGTCATAGTACGTCACCAACTTCATAACACCAACTGTCATAACATTCACATAATGGACTTCATAGAAGTCCATACCAAAAACCACAAAAATAAATGTACTGTCATGGCAGTAATTACATCAACCGGCAAAATAACAATTGTACCATCATAGCAGTAATAACAAGCCTCTTAAACTTAAAATTCACAAAACCTTTCACCACTTAAATGACTTTTCACCTTTATTTCAAGTCACGTTAGTTTTTTGACTGGCCATTACCCTTTCTTGTCTTCATCTTGGCCATCTTTTCAAGTTGATTTCCTGTTATAGCTTTCTTACCATTCCAGGTGAGATTCTTAGCTGAGTATGGTAGGTTTGAGGGCACACTCACACCATATGAGTCACCAACAAAATTGATAGTCCTTGTTATAACTGGTATGGTTCCTTACTATCTCATAAGCAGTCTTGTCCTTTCTTCAGAGAAACTCCTTGGCCTAATATCTGGGACAAAATCTCATTCAAAATCAGGAAACTCAAAATCAGGAATGACACTGTTGTTGGGTGGTTTCCTTTGCACTGAAGGAGTTGGCATAAATTGAAAGTTTGTGTCTTGAACTGGATGATTTGACTGACTTCCTTGATTGAACTGTGGTGCTGAAAGTTGTATTTCCTCCTCAGCTGGTATATTTGCAGCAAGTGGTGACATGGGATGTTCATCATTACTGTCTTCATCTCTTAAACATCTTTGTCTTTTTGACTATTAAAACGGGTTGGGACTATTTTAATGAGACTAATTAACGAGTTATAAGGGTGGGGCAGGTTTCTAAAATAAACGGGTCAAAAATTGTGTAATTGGCACTTTATTTTAGAGGTCGCGACACCATGTAGGAAATCCGTTAGGGTTAGGGACAAATTTATATACTTTACTAACGGTAGGCATGATTTTGGATGAAAAGTAGAAACATGTATTAACGTGACTAATTTTCAATAGTAGAGGTACAATTTGGCCTTTTCCCTGTCACGACCCAAATTTCCCTCCGCTGGGTATCGTGATGGCACCTAGTCTTAAGGACTAGGTAAGCCTAATATTCATGGAATAACAACAACAATAAATAGAATCTAATATTTTTTTGAAATAAATAATTCTTACACATTGTATATTCCCAAAACCCGGAAGTACAAGTCATAAGCTTTAAAGAAATTACACTGAGACTCCTAAAAATACCACTGTTCAGAAATAAGTACAATAGTGCAAACAAAAATATAAGATGGTTACTCCGAAACCGCGAACGCTGAAGCGGTTTTACCTTGAGTCTCCACAACAGCAACCGCGCTACTGACAATCAATCAGCCGGCTATGCAAAAACCTGGAAATATGCACAAAATGTGCAGAAGAGTAGTGTGAGCACACCACAGCGGTGCCCAGTAAGTATCAAGACTTACCTCGGTGAAGTAGTAATAAGGACTAGTCAAGACACCCACTGGTCTAATAAAACTGAGCAAGTATCAATATAGGAATCAGGGAAATAATGATATACACATAAAGGCTACGCAATATAGCTAATAAGACAGTGAATTCGATAAAGAAGGAAAACAATAAGTATCAGCGGAAACCATGAAGTAACACAAAGACTGAATATAACACAACAAATCCGGCATGTAAATATACAACACATACATGTAATGCCTCAACAACTTCAACCACTTCTACATCAAATTCACAGTCATCTCCACGAGGTTCTGAACCTCGGAAAAATCACCATTCACGGGTCCCAATATTCGAACCCTAACACTTGGCATCTTGCGCCCTCATTCGAGTACTAACTGCACAGACTACTCACGTGCCAATTGGATCATTTCCACCCATATGGTAAGCACAACAAGAGTATCTATACTTGACAACAACAAGGAGTCCTAAATCCATTAGTAGTACTTAACTACGTGCATGCTTGTGCAGGTGTCCTAACATGATTTCAACAACCAATAAACATAAGGGAGGAAAAAGGGGCAACACATACATTTTCATCTCACAAATTTCTACGCGAATAAACTCACATAGTAAGAGTTCCAGTACACAATATCAACAACAAGGAATGCCCACAGGCCAACACAAGTATCACAAACAATCCCTGACATAGCCCACCTTGTCTCGCCACGTGTGCAATAGTAAAGTATATGCCCGCCCTGTTCCGCCACACGTGCATAAACATGTTCCCACCTTGTCACACCACATGCGCAACCCACATATACATATCCCGCCTTGTCATGCCACATGTGCAATATCAATAGAAAACATGGCACGGCAGAAACCTCGTGCAAACCCCATATCAACAACCGCACGACAGAAACCTCGTGCATCACAATAACCACAACAACACGTCAAAAACCTCATGCATCACACCAACAAGTGCAACCACAATAATTGACAATAATACAAGATGCGGTAGATACATCAATTCAAGAACCTTTGATCACAAGAAAAATAAAAATCAAGGCTAGTTCACAAGGAATAAGCACAACAAAGAATACTAGGCATAATAAGGACAGCTCAACAAGGAAGAAAATAACATATAAGGATCGTACCCAAATATGTGGTTCAATCAACAAGGAACTCAAACGAATCCGATAACTCCATATAAGGGCAAGTCACGAAGGTATAGAATATCTAAACTTCTTTTAAGGTTGAGCAGTTACGAGAATATTCAACAAGTTCCACCTAAGGACAAGTAGTAGAGAATAATCATAACTTCATTTAAGACCAGAACAATTATAGGTTGAGATGAAGATAAATTGCAAATTTGAGATAAGCAGTTAAGAAGTCATAGCATGACAGTAAAAAAGGAAATAAAATCTTTAGATAAGTCAATTAGGTGTCCAATAGGCAATAGGAATAAATCCAAAAGTAAGAAATTCTACATTTAAGCAAATAAGGATGACACTAGAAATTTGAAAATTCAATCATGCTAAGGACAATTAATACTCGGCGAATATAAGGGCCTAAGATTCCTAAAGGGTCAACCTTCCACAAATAAGTCCGAGCACGCACTCGTCACCTCGCGTACACGGACTACAATCATCACAAAAGACTCAAAACCTAAGGGGTAATTCCCCCACACAAGGTTAGGCAAGATACTTACCTCAGCCGCTCAAATAAAACTTGAAACCACGTTCTTTCCACGAGTATCCGACTCCAAATGGTCAAATCTAATCAAATCAATAGCATCGTGTAAATAATACTACAAGCAACAAGTTTAACTAATAAATTCGAAGCTAAGACGCGAAATTAGGAAAATTGCCCAAAAAGTACCCCAGACCCACGTCTCGGAATCAGGTAAAATATACAAATTATGAACACCCGCTCTATAATGAGAAAACTCGAACAAAAATCATCAAAAACCGACGTCAAAATCTCTCTCAAATCTCGAATTTCCAATTGGGAAACTTTTTCTCCCATTTCCAAACTTTTACTCTCAATTTCCTTGATAAAATGAGGAAAACCACAATTGATTAATCAAATAAACCAAATTCGAGTAAGAAATTGTTACCCACAAGATTCCTATGAAAATCCGCCAATGAATCGCGTTCTCCCGAGCTCAAAATCAAAAAATGGAGTGAAAATGAACAACCCTCGATTCTGTCCCCTTTCCTGCCCAGCAATCCTCGCACCTGCGGACATTTCTCGCACCTGCGCATTCCGCACCTGCGGTCCAACCAGTCGCACCTGCGTAAATCACTAACTCCCACATCTTTGCATCTGCGCTTAAGTGCCACAAATCGATTTCCCCCCGAAGGCATCGTGACGGCACCTAGTCTCTATGGCTAGGTAAGCCTAATTGTGGAAACACGTATTAAATAAAATCAATAGAATTAAAGATGAAATAAGTGAGTCTACATGAAACATCGCCACCTGGCGCATACAAAAAAAATTTAATTTTTCCCAAAACCCAGAATCTCACTTTTGTCACTAGCTCTGTCTCAAAATAGCTCTTTACAACGAGAGGGAATTTACATGTAAAAGAAATCTATCTAAATATGGAGTGGAAGGTGACTCGAAGGACTCTGCGGACGCGGAAGAATTACCTTTCGGTCTCCTAAAAGCTGCTGCTCGGACCCCTAGCCACGAAATTGAGCGCTGGTACCTGGATCTACACATGAAAAACATGTGCAGGAGAGGGCATGAGTACACCAAAAATTGGTACCCAGTAAGTGCCAAGTCTAACCCCAGTCAAGTAGTGACGAGGTTAGGTTAAGGCTCTACTAGATTTTTATAGTAAAAACAGTTTAAAATCTGAACAGAGAGATATAATAAGCTGAGGCGAATCAGTAGAAACAATGAGCTATAAAGAAATAACAACAGGGAGCCCTTGGCTCAGCACATCATATATCACAGTAACAAGTATGCAGTGCAGTACAGGGGGAAAGCTCCCAGAATCTCGTCTGTAGTCCCAATTTAAATATGCAATGCATTACAAGGGGAAAGCTCCCGGAATCTCGTCCTTAGTCCCAATTTAAATATGCTATGCAGTACAGGGGGAAAGCTCCCAGAATCTCGTCCGTAGTCCCAATTTAAATATGCAATGCATTACAAGGGGAAAGCTCCCGGAGTCTCGTCCTTAGTCCCAATTTAAATATGCTATGCAGTACAGGGGGAAAGCTCCCAGAATCTCGTCCGTAGTCCCAATTTAAATATGCAATGCATTACAAGGGGAAAGCTCCCGGAGTCTCGTCCTTAGTCCCAATTTAAATATGCTATGCAGTACAGGGGGAAAGCTCCCAGAATCTCGTCCGTAGTCCCAATTTAAATATACAATGCAGTACATGGGGAAAGCTCCCGGAATCTTGTCCGTAGTCCCAATTTAAAATGCAATGCAGTACAGGGGGAAAGCTCCCGAAATCTCGTCCGTAGTCCCAATTTAAATATGCAATGCATTGCATTTACAGAATACAATTTTTATTTAAAACAGTTCAGGAAAAATCACAGGCAAAAATATGGATAAAACTACCTAAACATGGTACCTATAGTAATAACTAGGGAAAATTCAAGTGAGACAGGTAGGCATGCTATCTCCTAATCTAAACTACATAGTCGATACATAAATCAGTGAAATAGGAGTGCAATGATTTAAGTTATGGAGGAAAAATGGAGTTTTTGCAACAATGGCCCGTGTACGTACTCGTCACCTCACGCATACGGCACCCAATCAAAGTAAAAAAATATTAAAATAGCCTAGGGGAAGTCCCCAACACGGAGTTAGGAAAGCAACTTACCTCGACTGCGCTACTCAACTTGAAACCACGCTCTTGCCACGAGTATCCGACTCCGAATGGCCCAAATCTGTTCAATTCGATTGCATAATGTAATATCACTTTAAGGAATCAAAATAGCTAATTAGTTCGAGGCTAATACGCGAATTTAGGAAAATAGCCCAAAAAGTCCCCCGGGCCCACGTTTCGGAATCGAGTGAAAGTTACAAGTTTAGAACACCCATTTACTCACTCAAACAAGAATCATCGAAAACCGACGACAAAATCCTATTAAATTCTCATATTTTCTAATTAGGGAAACTTCTTCCCATTTGCATGATTTTTCACCTAAATCCCTTAATTGCATGGAAGAAATGACTATAGATTAATGAAATACAAAGGGAATATGGTTAGGAATTGTTACCTATGAAGCTTTCCCTCAAAACTCACTTCAAATCACCTACACCCGAGCTCCAATGATTTTTTTGAAGTTATGAAATTCAAGCCCTCGCATTTGATATAAATGCCCAGCGATTTCCGCACCTGCGGAAAACCATCGCAGGTGCGAAAACCCACTAAAAGGCCTGGGGCCGCACCTGCGGTCAATTGGCCGCATCTGCGGCTTCGCACATGTGGAAACCCAACTGCAACTGCGAGGATTGGGTGACTTGGACAAGCCCACACCTGCGAGCCCCTCGTCTGCACATGCGGAAAGTCCATCGTAGGTGCTAGACACCAGAACCAGCAATGGTTCAGCTGTTCTTCCAAGTTCTAAAATCACCCATTGAGCATCCGAAACATCCCCGAGGCCCCCGGGACCTCAACCAAACTTACCAATCAGTCCTAATACCTTACCCAAACTTAGTCGAGCCTCCAAAACACATCACATAACACCAAATTCACCAATTATACATGGATTCAAGCCTAAGAACTTATGAAATTTCCAAACTCTACAACTGATGCCGAAACACCTCAAAACTAGTCTGAATGACCTCAAATTTTACACACAGGTCACAAATGATACAACGGACCTACAGCCACTCTCAGAATTCCATTCCGAGCCCGATATCAAAATTCCACCTATTGGCCGAAATTGCCGAAATTCTAACTTTCACCAATTCAAGCCTAAATCTACTACAGACCTCGAAAGCACATTCCGTACATGCTCCTAACTCTAAAATCACCCAACCGGAACTAACGGAGTCGACAGAATCCCATTCTGGACTCGTCTTCCCATAGTTCCAACTACGGTCTGATTTATAAAGCTTAAACTCACATATAAGGACTATGTGTCCAAAAACTCTCCGAATTTCACCACTCAATGTTCCAACAAGTCCCAAAAGCAGAAATAGACATAGGGAAAGCAGTTATTAGGGATTCGGGGGTGCTAACTCCCAAAACGACCTACCGGGTTGTTACATTCTCCCCCTCTTAAGAAAATCATTCATCCTCGAACGAGTATAAAGACATACCTGAAGCTGTGAAAAGATGAGGGTACTGATTGCGCATATCCTTCTCGGTCTCAAGTCACCTCCTCAACCGGCTGATCCCTCCACTGAACATTTACTGACGCATCCCTTGACCTGAGCTTTTTGATCTGTCTATCCAATATAGCTACTGGCTCTTCAACATAGATAAATTCTTGTCCAACTGGACTGAACTGAAATCCAAAACATGAGTCGGGTCACCGTGATACTTCCGAAGCATGGAGACGTGGAATACCAGATGAACTATTTCTAGGTTGGGAGGCAGGGCTAGCTCATAATCAACCTCCCCAACACGTCGCAACACCTCAAAAGGGCCAATAAATCTTGGACTCAGCTTACCCTTCTTCCCGAACCTCATGACGCCCTTCATAGGCGATATCCAAAGCAAAACCCGATCATCAGCCATAAATGCCAAATCACGAACCTTACGGTCCGCATAACTCTTCTGCCTGGACTGAGGTACGCGAAGTCTCTCCTGAATTACCTTCACCTTCTCTAGGGCATCCTGGACCAAATCTGTACCCAACAATCAGGCCTCGCCCGGCTCAAACCATCCCACTAGGGACCGACACCGTCTACCATACAAAGCCTCATACGGCGCCATCTGAATGCTGGACTGGTAGCTGTTATTATACGCAAACTCTACAAGTGGAAAGTATCGGTCCCATGAACCTCCGAAATCTATCACACAGGCACGGAGCATATCCTTAAGAATCTGAATCGTGCGCTCGGACTGCCCGTCCATCTGAGGGTGAAAGGATATACTCAACTCTACCCTGGTTCCTAGCTCCTACTGAACGACTCTCCAGAACCGTGAAGTGAACTGTGTACCTCTATCTGAAATGATAGATACTGGAATACCGTGGAGGTGAACAATCTCCCTGATATAAAACTCCGCCAACCTCTCGAAGGAGTATGTAGTCAACACCGGAATGAAATGGGCTGACTTAGTCAGCCGATCCACAATCACCCAAATAACATCAAACTTCTTCAAAGTCCGAGGAAGTCCAACCACGAAGTCCATGGTGATCCGTTGCCACTTCCACTCTGGAAGCTCAATTTGCTGAAGTAACCCTCCCGGTATCTGATGCTCATATTTGACTTGCTGACAGTTAGACACTTGGACACAAACTCCACTATATCCTTCTTCATCCTTCTCCACAGATAGTGCTGTCTTAGATCCTGGTACATTTTCACAGTACCCGGATGAATGGAATGCCGCGAGCTATGGGCCTCCTCAAGATTCAACTCCCGAAGCCCATCCACATTGGGCACACATATCCGACCCTGCATCCTCATCACACCGTCATCTCCTATAGTCACATCCCTAGCGTCACCTTGCCGAACCGTGTCCTGAAGAACCAGAAGGTGGGGATCATCATACTGGCTCTCAAATGCGGTCATAAAGAGAAGACCGAGCCACCACACAAGCTAAAACCCGACAAGGCTCTGAAATATTCAACCTCACAAACTGAGTGGCTAAGGAATGAATATCTAAAGCTAATGGCCTCTCAACTGCCAGAAGATATGCCAAACTCCCCAAACTCTCCGCCCGGCGACTCAAGGCGTCGCCACCACATTGGCCGTCCCCGGGTGGTATAATATAGTGATGTGATAGTCCTTTAGAAACTACAACCATCTCCACTGGCGCAAATTGAGGTCCTTCTGCTTGAATATGTGTTGCAAACTCCGATGATTGGTGAAAACTCACAGGGAATGCCGTACAAATAATGACGCCATATCTTCAAGGAGTGAACAATCACTAACAACTCGAGATCGTGAACTGGATAGTTCTTCTCATGTACCTTCAACTGTCTGGACGCGTAGGCAATCACCTTACTGTCCTGCATCAACACCGCTCCGAGGCCAATTCTCGAAGCATCACAATAGACGGTATAGGACCCTGAACCTGTAGGCAATACCAACACTGGAGCTGAAGTCACGACTGTCTTGAGCTTCTAAAATCTCTCCTCACACTCCTCAGTACACCTGAACGGGGCACCCTTTTGAGTCAACCGGGTCATCGGTGCTGCAATGGATGAAAAACCCTTTACAAAACGGCGATAGTACCCACCCAAACCAAGGAAACTGCGGATCTCCGTAGCTGATGACGATATAGGCCAACTCTGCACCACCTCCACCTTCTTCGGATCTACTTTGATCCCATCCCAAGACACTATGTGGCCCAAGAATGCCACTGAAACCAGCCAGAACTCACATTTAGAGAATTTAGCATACAATCTCTTCCCCCTCAAATTCTGAAGCACAGTCCTCAAATGCTGCTCATGATCTTCTCGTGATCGGGAGTACACCAAGATGTCGTCAATAAACATAATGACGAAGGAATCAATATAAGGCCGGAACACACTGTGCATCAAATGCATAAAAGATGCTGTGGCATTGGTCAACCCAAATGACATAACAAGAAACTCATAGTGGCCATATCTGGTCTTGAAGGCAGTCTTCGGGATAACCGGCTCCCGAATCTTCAACTGATGATATCCAGAATGCAAGTCAATCTTGGAGAATACCCTGGAACCCTGTAGCTGGTCGAATAAATCATCAATGTGAGGAAAAGGATACCTGTTCTTCATGGTGACCTTGTTCACCCGCCGATAATCAATACACATACGCATAGAACCATCCTTTTTCTTCACAAACAATACTGGATCACCCCAAGGTGATACACTGGGTCTGATGAAACCCTTATCAAGCAACTCCTATGACTGCTCCTTCAACTCCTTCAACTTGGGAGGAGCCATACGGTAAGGAGGGATAGAAATGGCCTGAGTGCCCGAAAACAAATCAATGCCGAAATCAATATCTCTGTCAGACGGCATACCCAGAAGGTCAGCTGGGAATACATCAGGAAAGTACCTCACTAATGGAACTGACTCAATTGGAGGGGTATCAACACTGACATCTCTCACATAGGCCAAGTACGCATCACACCCCTTCTCAACCATCCGCTGAGCCTTAAGAAATGAAATGACCCTACGGGGAGTATACTCTAAGTTACCTCTCCACTCTAATCTCGGCAAGCCTGGCATAGCCAGCTTCACGGTCTTAGCGTGACAATCAAGAATAACGTAATGGGGAGACAACTAGTCCATTCCCAAGATAACATCGAAATCTACCATGCTGAGTAATAATAAATCAGCCCTGGTCTAAAACCACTAAGAGAAATCTAACACGACTGATATACGTGGTCCACAACTAGAGAGTCTCTCATAGGAGTAGATACATAGACAGGGGAACTCAACGAATCCCGATATATCCCTAAATGTGGAGCAAAATAAGAGGACACATATGAATACATAGAGCCTGGATCAAATAATACTGATGCATCCCTATGGAAGACAGGGACAATACCTGTGATGACTGAGTCTGAAGCAACAACCTCGGAACGGGCTGGAAGGGCATAGTATCTGGCCTGGCCTCCCCCTCGAGGGCGACCTCTACCTCCCCGACCCCCACCTCGAGTTGGCTGAGGAGGTGGAGTGGTAGCTGGGGCTAGAAGAATAGCCGGAGGACCCGGCGGAGCATGTGGAGGCTGATAAGACCGTGGAGGTGCACCCTTCCTTGCCTTGGGGAAATCTCTAATCAAGTGACAAGTGTCACCAAACTCAAAACAACCCCTCGGAGGACGCTGTGGCTGAGACTGAATAGGAGCTGTCCTGCTGGGCTGGTTGGAAATAGCACCTCGAACTGGAGGCATACTGGATACTGGCGGTGCATAGTAGAACTCCTGAGGTCTAGGAGGAGCTGGAATACCACTGGCTACTGGAAGGGTTGAATGAACAGGGCGACCCACAAAGCCCTTACCGTGACGTGTTGCTGGTGCACGAGCTCCTGAAAAATAGCTAGTCTCTCGAGACCTCTTGGCCTCCCTCTCCTCTCTATCCCGGGCGAACATGACCTCTACTCTCTTGGCAATACTCATTACCTGCTGGTAAGTGATATCCATCTCCAACTCTCTGGCCATACTGGTCCGAATACTAGGATGGATTCCCTCAATGAAGCGGCGAACCCGCTCTTTGACTGTGGAAACCAAGGCTGGTGCATGCCGAGCTAACTCACTGAAATGGACTACATACTCTGACACAGTCATAGTACCCTGGCGCAACTGCTCAAACTCCGCACGCCAAGCATCCCTGAGGCTCTGAGGGACATACTCTCGCAAAAACATCTCTGAAAACTAAGTCCAAATGAGTGAGGCTACCTCGTCCGGACTACTCAGATCATAGGCCCGCCACTACTGATATGCCGCTCCCCTCAGCTGGAAAGCGGTGAAATAAACCCCATTCTTCTCCACAATGCCCATAGTGTGGAGAATACGATGACACCGCTTAAGAAATACCATAGCGTCATCTGAAGCTAGTCCGCTGAGAGTAGGTGGGTGGTAATTCTTGTACCTCTCGAGTCTGAGCTGCTCGGCCTCAAAAGCCGCTGCCCTGGGGGCATAGGAATATACTCCGGGGCCTGATCAACCTGGCCCCTCTGATCAGGAGTGCGGGCTGCGGGAGTCTGTGCCCCTCCCCCGACCTGAGATGTAGCGGGAGCTATCAGAAATAGTCCAGCCTGTGCTAGAGTACTGAACATGCTCATGAACTGAGCGAAAGTCTCCTGCAAGGCTGGAGCAGCAATAGGGACCTCCTGTTCCGGCTCTCCAGCTGGGGCTGCCGTAGGCTCCTCTGCCGCTTCTCTCGCCGGTGCTCGGGCTGCACCGCACGGTCGTCCTCTACCCCGGCACCGGCCTCTGGTGGCTTTGGCAGGGGGCTCTGGTGCCTGATCGTCGGTCCTCCCAGTACGGGTCCTCACCATCTGTGGGAAAGAATAGAATAGAATTTTAGAATTTTTGATGTCAATAACTCGCACGGAAAGGAAATCAAAGAAATGTGATTGTTCTTAACAGTTACATAGCCTCCCGAAGATAGATACGGACATCTCCGCACCGTTCCGTGAGACTCTAATAAACCGGCTTGTGACTCCTATGAACCTAGACGCTCTGATACCAACTTGTCACGACCCGATTTCCCCCGAAGGCATCGTGACGGCACCTAGTCTCTACGACTAGGTAAGCCTAATTACGGAAACACATATTAAATAAAAGCAGTATAAATAAAGACGAAATAAGTGAGTCTACAATGAAACATCTCCACTTGGTGCATACAAAAAAAATACAATTTTACCTAAAACCCGGAATCTCACTTTAGTCACAAGCTCTGTCTCAAAATAGCTCTATACAACGAGAGGGAATTTACATGAAAAATAAATCTATCTAAATATGGAGTGGAAGGTGACTCGAAGGACTCTGCGGACACGGTAGAATTACCTTTCGGTCTCCTAAAAGCTGCTGCTCGGACCCCTAGCCATGAAACTAAGCGCTGGTACCTGGATCTGCACACGAAAAACATGTGCAGGAAAGGGCATGAGTGTTTAACCAAAGAATTAGATCCTTTGACTAAAGATATTTCTAGGATGAACACGGGTTACTGATAATCAAGGAAATAGAGAAAAATGAATAATAGACAATACTGCAGAAATATAGAAAAGCAAAATAGATTGTATTCAAAAATCAGATGCCTTTACAAGCTGTATTCCCCTCCCTTATATAGGAGATTCCTTGATATAATGTACAAATATTGCTATGATTTCCCATTAATGACTAATTATGACACTAATGGGGCGTTACAAAGGATAACGGTAATTGGGGTACGGTTACATAACGTACGAGTAATCAATTGTGGGTTCTTGAATTTGCACGTAGCTTTGTCCAGATTCATTCTGACCGTGTCTCTTCCCTGTATTGATCAAGTTGAGTTTCCCGTGACTGATGAGCTCGAGGGTTTATTGAATTGTGCCTCTTTGTTCCGTACCTCTTCAAAGAATCACATCCAGCTGTCGCGTTCTCCTGTGTCCACATAACTGACTGAGTTATCAAGAGTAGGCTTACCTGTGAAACTCTTTTTTACCAATACAGATAGTCCCCCCACTTACCATATATTTATCGATTAATATTTGGTAAGTGGATACTCATTTATGGCGGGAATATTTTGCCGCCGCTTTACCTCGAAACATTGTATCCTTCTTTGAATCATATGCGTCTTTTGTCACTTCCATTTAATGCTCATACCACTTGTCCTTCTCAGATTGGTTCTGCATTTACTCGGCACCTTTTAGGGCTTTTTGCGGCTGCGTCAGTTCTGAAGTGACACCTTAAATTATGACTTTTCATCATTATTTTTCTTTTTTTTTTTCATGTTTGACGGTTGTCCTCAAGTATAAATACCTTTCTTCTTTTCTTTGCTTCCACGAAAATACTTTCTTACTTTGTCTTTTGTAAAGAACTTTTTTCTTGCCTTTGTAAACATGTCTTCTTCAAATCAACCTCAGAGAGTAATAGATATTGAAAATTTAATGCCATCTTCTGCTCTGACTAGGAGTCGGAGGGGTGGTAGACTTAGGAGTCTAGGATCCACTCCTTCGAGAGGCTCCTCTTCTTCTCAGATAGTTTCCCCTCCTTCTGCTAGGTCTCTAGTTTCTCCGAGGTTTAGGGCTTCTCGGTCTTTGTCTAGAGGTAGAGGTGAACGCCTTCGTAAACCCGGAGTTGATGAAATTGTTCCTGCTGAGTTTGTCTTTCCTAGAGATAATGAAGTTCTCCTAGACCAATCTTCTTCCCTTGAGAGTGTCGAAAGGTATCCAACCCTTATTACTGAGGATCAGATTTCCCTTGTTCGTAGGGAGTGTTTTTGGAGGCCTAATTTCCCTGTCTACATTCTGAATAGTAATCAAAGAATAACTTCTTACAAGACGGGATATTCTTTTGTTTATACGTACCCTTTTACTCTAGGGTTTAGTCCTCCCATTGATCCAGTCATAATTGAATTCTGCCGTTTCTTCAATATCTTTTTAGGACAAGTTGGTCCGCTTGTATGGCGAGTTGTCGCATGTCTTAGGAGTTTAGCTTCTTTAGCCTCGGTTCCTTTTACTTTCAACCATCTTATTCATCTCTACTCTCCTACCTTGTTTCGTCAAGGGGTTTTTACTCTGACTGCTAGGAGCAAAAGAGTGCTGGTAACCCCTGGAGATGATAAGGATAGGGGTTGGTACCTCCGGTATTTTGCTGTACCCACTGTTGGTTTAGTGGGTGAAGAAAATATTCCCTTCCCTGAGAAGTGGAATCGTGCACGTGAGTATGCTTTAGCTAACATATATTTATTTTTCCTCATTCTAACTTGAGATGTTTTACTAACACCGTATCTGTTTCTTCTTCTCTCATCAAGCATGGGTACTGTTGAGAATGTCTCCGGTATCCGTGATTGGGTAGAAAAATTATTGTTCGTTGCTCCGTTAGAAGAGAGATCTTGGAAGTACTTCGCTGGGAGGTATGATTGGCATGTAAAGACCCACGGTAAGTGATGCTTTTGTTCTTGTTTATTTCCTTACTCGAGCCTCTTCTTTCTCTGTCGCTTAACTTTTTCCCTTTTGATAGGGTTCTCTGCTCGTGGGGTGTCTGCTTCATCTATCCCGAAGATGTCTTTGGCCCAGGCCCAAGATATTATTGTTTTCGTCTTCCTTGAATTGAAGAGGAAGATTGGTGAGTCCCATTTCGTTGAAGAAGAAGAAGAAGAGGGTGCTTTGGTGCGCAGGACACAGAGAAGGCGGGTGGTTTCAGTTGATGAGTCTACACCCATAACTTTGCCTTCCGTGTCTGTGGTTGATCCCTCTACCTTTAAATATGTTTCACATTCCCCCATTCATAAGTCTTTAGATTACTTGTTCCATGAAGGTTTTGACCTTGCTCCTGATGATGTCCCTTTGGCTGCTGTTTTTCCTGCTTCTTTAAGAGAAGCTGTCTCATATGCTCCTTTGGCTATTACCGCTTCTGCTGTTGCTTTGCCTGTGGCTTCCTCAACTCTTCAATCCCCCGTTCCTGCTGCTTTGCTCGTGGCTTCTCCAGCTCCTCAACCCTCCGTGCTTGTTGGTGCTTCATCTCTGCCTGCTTCCATGCCTTCCGCTAGGGAAGTAGGGTCTTCCAGCAGAGAGATGTGGCGGGTGATAATTGAGGTTCCAGCTAAGGGGAATATTTTCAAGAAAACGGGTGAGCCCGAAGTGTGGCTCAAGCCTTTGATAGGTCCCACTGAGAAAACCAAGCTAGCAAGCCATAGTGCTCTTACATTCGCCAATGAAGTTGTGCATACCTCTTTGAAGGTATGATGCATGTTATCCTCTTTCATTTACGTATATGAATTTATCATATATGAATTGTTTATTTCTTGCAGATTAATCTTATAGGCATGGAGCTTATGAAGAGGATATCAAATACAGATCAGGAGACAAAAGAGTTGCAGGCCGATGCTGATAATTGGAAAGCACAATATGATAGCCTAAGGATTGACATGGATGCCTTGGAAGAGGAAAGGAATACCTTGAAGCGGTAGATGAGGATCATGGCGGCAGAACTGGCAGTAGAGAGGGCTTCTTCCAGTTAGGCTGATAAAGACAAGAGTGTTCTGGAGTCCTCATTTGCTGAGCAGCAGTCCCGCGCCTCAGAGGAGATTAGAGACTTGAAAAACTTGCTGGGGCAGAAGGAGGAATACTCAGGTGAGCTCGTGCAATCACTCACTCGTACTCAAGAGGACCTTCGTAATGCTTTAGATAAAGTTCAAACTCTGGAGGAGTCGATTGTACTGTTAAGGGCCGCCCATGAAGCTGCTGAAGCGGAGAAGGACAAATTGAGAGCTGAGCTTCAAGTATGGGCAAGGGATTATGAAGATCTTGAAGAGGTGGCTGCTGTTGATGTGAGCTGGGCGTATATGAATTCTCGCCTTGACACATTGACGGAAATGAGTCAAGAGGTTTTCGACCTTAGTGCTGAAATAGCTAAAACTAAGGAAGCCATGGAGAAGGCTCAACAAGGTCATAACCTCTCTTCACCTGATGGTGAGACTCCTGCTGCTCGTGCCTCTTCATACCCAGTTGCTCCCACTCCTTCTGCCAGTGAAGTCAACCCCCTTCCTGAAGAAGTTTAAGAAGTTGGTTCACTTTTTTTTTAATCTTTGTGTCAATTGGTGGTTACCCCTAGTCCCATCGGGGGTAACTTTGGATCTCTTTAAAGTCCCCAAATGACAACTTAGGGGCACCTCAATGTATAAAAATTCTATACGGCTAAGTATAAGTTAATACTTAGTTTTTACTTAGCCGTTTAATATATTAATGCTAGTATGACTTTTGTTGAGTTTCTGTTTCACTCTTTAAGTCTTTTTGCATGCTTCATTTTTCAAGGTTTTAGTTTTACCTCTGAGTTTTGCATATAGAATGCTTTAGATTACTCGTACTTTTTCGTAATAGGCACGGTGTCATATTAAATGTGTCCCTTTTTGTAGTAGGCATAATTTATGGAAGAAGGCCCTTTTTTGATCGACACTTAATGAAGAAGACGTCTCAACTTCATAAAGGTGTAATAATGCAATAGAGTGATAGGAATTTTTCACATATTTAATAATTTTTCCAAGGAAAGTTTTTTTTGTTTGAACTTCCACGACATTTTACATGTGTTTGATTATCGTCTAAAACTCATGTTGCAACTGTTTTTGTTTAACCGATTTAATATACCCTTGTATTTCGTAACTGTTTTTCATAGGTAACAATTTTTCGATATTAATACAAGGGAACAACTATTTTTCACTAGTAACAGTTTTTATAAAGATTGTGGTTTCTACCCGCAACTGTTTTTATTGATAACATTTTTATAATAAGTACGAGGAAAATGCTTTTTCCTTCGTAACTGTTTTATTTGACAATAATTTTCTGAACAAATACATGGATTTTGATCTTTCATTCGTATGTTTTATTTGATAACAGTTTTTTTTGAGTAAGTACAAATGATGATGATATTTTACCCCTAACTATTTTTGTTACAACAGTTTTGAATAAGTATAAAGATGTACATTTCTTCCTCGTGACTAATATTTTTCCTTTCAACCTGAACATGTTCGAAGGTTTTTTGCATTTTTGCATTAGGCTTTGTATTTGGATGACTCTTCTGATCTATTATGATTCTACTCGTATAACTTGTCTTGTTGGGTAGATGGGTCTTCAGGCTAGAGCTTTTAACTTTCTGATAGTCTTCTTTGCTTCGTCTTAGACTTCCATACTGTATAGTCCTCCAAGTGTTTGAGCTTTGAAGAATGAGATCTCGAGCACTTGATTATTCCTTCCTTGTGTTCCTTTTCCTGAAAAAAGAAAAACATTCTGGACTCGAAGCTATATAGTTTTTTAGATGATGACTGCTTAACCCTTTAAAACATCCATCAGAAAGTGTAACCCTAGACCGGGAATTGTGTTATTTCCTCGCGTCTTTGCAGGTCTAATATCATCATCTGGTGATGGGTTAGCTTTATGCCTATCATCTAAAAAAGTTAGTAAANAGAAAGTGTAACCCTAGACCGGGAATTGTGTTATTTCCTCGCGTCTTTGCAGGTCTGATATCATCATCTGGTGATGGGTTAGCTTTATGCCTATCATCTAGAAAAGTTAGTAAAGTTTTTAAATGTTCAAATAAAATCGAACGTGTGATACCTGACCGGGGGTATTTCTTTTCCTTAGAAGTAATACTTCTTTAGGTGGATGGCGTTCCAACTTGTTGGTAGAACTCTGCCGTCCATAGCTTCCAACTCATAGGCGCCCTTCCCAGCTATGCCTCATATTTTGTAGGGTCTTTCCCAGTTTGGATTTAGCTTTCCTGTGCCTGCTTCTTTCGTTGATTGAAAGACTCTTTTGAGGAAGAAGTCCCCAATCTTGAAGTACCTGAGATGAGCTTTACGGTTGTAATAACGCTATATGATTTGCTTTTGAGATGCCATCCGTATCAGTGCTGCTTCTCTCCGTGGTTCGAGCAATTCCAGATTGGTCCTTAATTCGTCGTCGTTTTCTTCCTCTATGGCTGTTGTTAACCTTATGCTTGGTTCGCCAATATCCACGGGTATTAAGGCTTCTGAGCCATAGACAAGTGCGAACGGAGTTTCTCCCTTGGCTATTTTTGAAGTTGTTCTGTATGCCCACAGTACCGCTGGTAACTCATCAGGCCAGTTCCCTTTGGATTTATCCAGCCGCTTCTTTAGATTGTTGATGATGACCTTATTCGTTGACTCAACTTGACCATTATCCACGAGGTGGTATGGCGTTGAAGTGATCCGTTTGATTTGCCAGCTTTCGAGGAATTCTGTGATTTGCGAGCCTATGAATTATGGGCCATTATTGCACACGATCTCCTTTAGTATCCCAAAGCGGCATATTATGTTTTTCCATAAGAAGCTTTTAACTTCCTTTTCTCACACTTGTTTGAATGCTTCTACCTCTACCCATTTTGTAAAATAGTCGATTAGCATGAGCAAAAACTGTAACTGTCCTTTAACTCTGGGAAGAGGTCCCACTATGTCCATACCCCATTTCATGAAAGGCCATGTGGATACTATTGGATGCAATAATTCCGCTGGTCGATGCATGTTATTTGCAAACCTTTGGCACCTGTCGCATTTGGATATGAAGTTCTCGGCTTCTTCTTCCATCTTAGGCCAATAGTATCCAGCTCTGATTAGGGTTTTCACTAGGTTCTCGCCCCTGAGTGATTTCCACAGTGCTCTTCGTGGACTTCTTTCATCACAAATTCTGTTTGGTCAGGTCCGAGGCATTTAGCTAGGGGTCCTCCGAACATCTTGCGATAAAGCGAGTTGTGAATAAAGCAGTACCGTGCAGCTTTGCGGTGAAGTGCTTGAGCTGCTTTCCTGTCTTCAGGTACGGTGCCATTCTGCAAAAAATTAAGAATTTCGTTTCTCTAGTCCCAGGTTAAGTTGTTGAAAGTTACCTCATTCCTGTCCTGGTCGATCAATGAGTGGAATAGTTGGACAACAATTGCATTATCTTTGTTTGTTACTTTCGTGACTGCTGCGAGGTTAGCTAATGCATCTGCTTCTACATTTTCCTCTCTAGGTATTTGCATTACCTTCCATGTTTTGAATTGTCTCACAAGCTCTCGTGCTTTTTCAAGATACTATTGCATTCGAGTCTCTCGAGCGATGTAAGTCCCCTGCATCTGATTTACTACCAGTTGGGAGTCGCTGTTGATCACGATTTGCTCGATTGAGAGCTCATATGCGAGTTCAAGCCTGCAATAACAACTTCGTACTCCACTTCATTGTTAGTTATAGGATAACACTTGATAGCTTGCCGTGTCTTTTCACCCATGGGTGATATTAAGACTATGCCTAAGCCG
>ML432654.1:26719-61367 GCA_005239525.1 Nicotiana knightiana
ACAGCCAGGTAGATGTACAATCTTTCCCCTTCTTTTGGCTTTGAAAGCAGCGGTGGTTTCGATAGATAAATCTTCAGATTCTTGAGGGCTTGCTGACATTCTTCAGTCCATTCGAACTGATTCTGCTTTTTGAGAACTGAGAAGAATTTAAAACTTTTTTCGGAAGACTTAGAAATAAATCTTCCCAAAGCTGCTATTCTCCCTGTTAGTCTTTGAACTTCTTTTTTATTTGTTAAAATATCAGGTATTTCTTCTGTAGCTTTAATTTGAGCAGGGTTTACCTCTATTCCTCTGTTCAATACAAGGAAACCCAAAAATTACCCGATTTCACTCCAAAAGCGCATTTTTCTGGATTTAGCTTCATATTATACCTCTCGTATTGAACCAATCTTCAAGAGTTTCTGTACCTCTTCATCAACCACTTGGTTCTTGAATGGTCCTTGCTTTCTTTTCTTCTCCTTAACAGGTACGAAGGATGGATCTTCATTTAGTTTATGAGTCATCACTTCTAGTGGGATGCCTGTCATATCTGAGTGGGACCACGCAAAGCAATATGCGTTAGCCTTTAAATAATCAATTAACTTACCTCTTCGACCGAGGCCAGCCTCGTGCCTATATACACTTTCTGTTCAGGCTTCTGTTTAGACAATGGAACATCTTCGAGCTCTTCCGTAGTTGTTTTGATGTGCTCGTCTTCCTCCGGTTCATGAATGACGTCCGATCTGGAATCTGCATCCGTGTGGTCTAATGCACCTTCCGTGGCAACTTGATTCACCTTCTCGTAAGTATTTTCTTTCGTACCTGTTTCAGCAATAATACCTTTCGTACCTATTTAGGTAGTAATTTCTTCTATGCCTGTTTGGGCGGTGTTACCCGCTCGGGAGATTCCCTTATCTTGTGATTCTTCCACCTCTATTTTCTTGTTGTAGTGTACCACTGAGTTTATATTTCTTGCGGTTTGCTGATCGCCTCTAATTTGCTGAATCCCTCATTCAGAGGGGAATTTAGTTACCTGATGCAAGGTGGAGGGTATTGCTTTCATGTCGTGGATCCATGGCCTTCCTATGATTACGTTATAAGCCATGTCAGTATCGATGGCCTGGAACCTGGTACTTTTGATCACCCCCTCAACATAAGTGCTAAGCTCAATTTCTACTTTTGTTATAATCGTGGAGTTATCAAACCCTGATATGGCTCGTGCCCTTGGGATTACTTGATTCCCCAATAGCATTTCTTCCACACTCTTAGCAAAATGATATTGAATGAACT
The DNA here is from genome assembly GCA_005239525.1 of Nicotiana knightiana. NCBI lineage: Eukaryota > Viridiplantae > Streptophyta > Magnoliopsida > Solanales > Solanaceae > Nicotiana > Nicotiana knightiana. Next base: position 27,989 of record ML432654.1, read on the forward strand.
ACCTGGATCAATCAACACTCTTTTTACGTTAATGTCATGAATAAGTAAAGATATTACCAGAGCATCATTGTGAGGAAGCATTAATCCACCGATATCTGCATCATCAAAGGTTATATCGTCCATTTCCAGATTTTCACGAACCCGTTTTCCATGTGTAATTGTGAACTTTGTGGTCATTTTGCAGACCACTCCGTTTACTTCTTCACCTCCGTGTATCACGTTGACGGTTCGTTTTGGAGAAGGAGGCTTTGGGGGCTCTTGCTTGTTCCTCATATACTCCTGTTTACCTTTATCAATAAACAATTTTGTTAAATAGCCCTGTTTCAATAAATTTTCTACTTCACCTTGTAAAAATCTGCAATCCGCAGTCTTGTGCCCATGATCGTTATGGAATTCACACCAGTGATCTAGGTTCCTTCTATTTGGATTTGNTTTTCTGGATCTAGATGAGGATGTGACTACGTCTCTTCCTGGTGGTCTATAGGCTAACCTAGTGTTTTCGAACCTGGGATGAATATCACGTCCCGAGGGTCCTAAGTAAGGGTCGTACCTGTTTTTACCTGATCTATGTCTGATTCAGGACGTCTGGATCTGGAATGATCTTCATCTCTTGAACGAGCAATGATATCTTCCTTTATTCTGAGTTTAGTACTATACCTGTTATATACATCGTTCCATGTTGTAGCGGGGAATTCTCTTCGACTTTCCTTAAGTCGTCTCGTGGCTTATGAGCTCTTATCGTTTAGGTTGCTTGCAAATGCCATGGCTGCCCAATTATCAGGTACCCTGGGTAATTGCATTCTTTCTTGTTGAAACCAGTCTACAAACTCACGGAGTAGTTCCGTGTCTCCTTGTTTTATTTTGAATATGTCTTCCATTCTTTTGTCAACTTCTTGTGCACCAGAGTGTGCTTTTATAAATGAATCTACAAGCTCAGCAAAAGAGTCAATAGAATTTTCAGGGAGAAGAGAATACCAGGTTAGGGCTCCTTTGGTAAGTGTTTCCCCAAATTTTTTGACAAGGACTGATTCAATCTCTTGTTTTGTTAAGTCGTTGCCTTTTACTCCAGTAGTGAAAGCAGTCACATGATCACGTGGGTCAGTTGTTCCATCATATTTGGGAACGTCAGGCATTTTAAACTTCTTGGGTATAGGCAAGGGTGTTGCACTTGGCTTCCAAGGTTGTTGAGAATACCTATCAACATCAATGCCTTTGATAATAGGCGGTACTCCAGGAATTTGTTCGATGCGATCGTTCTGCTCCTTCATCTGTTTCTGCATGGTTAGCAGTAAATTTTGTAATTCAGAGTTATTAGATATACCTGCTCTCGCTTCGAGAGATTCGTTAGGAGTATCTCCTCTTCCTGAGTTTGCCAACCCAGAATGAGGATTTTCCATGGTGATGGTATTATTGGGGGGTGGTGTCGGTGGTGCAGGTAACGCTGCCGGTAATCCCTTCGCAAATTCTTGCAAAGCTTGGCTCACATACTCTTCAGTCATTTGCGTTACGCGATCTTGTTCCACCGTTTGATCATTATTATCATTCTTGTTATTGGATCTTTCTGGGGATTTTTCCCTTGAACCACGTGGGGTTCTTGAAGGTGATGGAACTGGTGTTCCATTCCTTTGCTGGTTGTTGTCTTTGGTGTTCGACATAGTTTAGAGGATATCGCTTGAAAAGCAAACAAAGATTATCAGATACCCGGTAACAGAACCAATTTGTTTAACCAAAGAATTAGATCCTTTGACTAAAGCTATTTCTAGGATGAACACGGGTTACTGATAATCAAGGAAATAGAGAAAAATGAATAATAGACAATATTGCAGAAATATAGAAAAGCAAAGTAGATTGTATTCGAGAATCAGATGCCTTTACAAGCTGTATTCCCCTCCCTTATATAGGAGATTCCTTGATATAACGTACAAATCTTGCTATGATTTCCCGTTAATGAGTAATTATGACATTATGAGGCGTTACAAAGGATAATGGTAATTGGAGTACGGTTACATAACGTACGAGCAATCAATTGTGGGTTCTTTAATCTGCCCGTAGCTTTTTCCAGATTCATTCTGACCGTGTCTCTTCCCTATCTTGATCAGGTTGAGTTTCCCGTGGCTGATGAGCTCAAGGGTTTATTGAATCGTGCCTCTTTGTTCCGTACCTCTTCAAAGAATCACATCCAGCTGTCGCGTTCTCCTGTGTCCACATAACTGGCTGAGTTGTCAAGAGTTGGCTTACGTGTGAAACTCTTTTTTACCAATATAGATAGTCCCCCCACTTACCATATATTTATCGATTAATATTTGGTAAGTGGATANTGTCGCGTTCTCCTGTGTCCACATAACTGGTTGAGTTGTCAAGAGTAGGCTTACGTGTGAAACTCTTTTTTACCAATACAATGAGTACACCACAAATTGGTACCCAGTAAGTGCCAAGCCTTACCCCAGTAAAGTAGTGACGAGGTCAGGTTAAGGCTCTACTGGAGTTTTATAGTAAAAACAGTTCAAAATCTGAACAGAGAGATATAATAAGCTGAGGCGAATCAGTAGAAACAATGAGCTATAATGAAATAACAACAGGGAGCCCTTGGCTCATCACATCATATATCACAGTAACAAGTATGCAATGCAGTACAGAGGGAAAGCTCCCTGAATCTCGTCTGTAGTCCCAATTTAAATATGCAATGCAGTACATGGGAAAGCTTCCAGAATCTCGTCCTTAGTCCCAATTTAAATATGCTATGCAGTATAGGGGAAAGCTCCCGGAATCTCGTCCGTAGTCCCAATTTAAATATGCAATGCAGTACAGGGGGAAAGCTCCCGGAATCTCGTCCGTAGTCCCAATTTAAATATGCAATGCAGTGCAATTACAAAATACAATTTTTATTTAAAACAGTTTAGGAAAAATCACAGGAAAAAATATGGATAAAACTACCTAAACATGGTACCTATAGTAATAACTAGGGAAAATTCAAGTGAAATAGGTACGCATGCTATCTCCTAATCTAAACTACATAGTCGATACATGAATTAGTGAAATAGGAGTGAAATGATTTAAATCATGGAGGAAAAATGGAGTTTTTGCAACAATGGCCCGTGTACGTACTCGTCACCTCACGCACACGGCGCCCAATCAACATAATACAGTATTAAAATAGCCTAGGGGAAGTCCCCAACACGGAGTTAGGCAAGCCACTTACCTCGACTGCACTACTCAAATCAAAACCACGCTCTTGCCACGAGTATCCAACTCCGCATGGCCCAAATCTATTCAATTCGATTGCATAATGTAAATATCACTTTAAGGAATCAAAATAGCAAATAAGTTCGAGGCTAATACGTGAATTTAGGAAAATCGCCCAAAAAGTCCCCCGGGCCCACGTCTCGGAATCGAGTGAAAGTTACAAATTTAGAACATCCATTCACTCGCGAACTCACTCAAACAAGAATCATCAAAAACCGACGACAAAATCCTATTAAATTCTAGGATTTTCTAATTAGGGAAACTTCTTCCCATTTGCATGATTTTTCACCTAAATCCCTTAATTGCATGGAACAAATGGCTATAGATTAATGAAATACAAAGGGAATAGGGTTAGGAATTGTTACCTATGAAGCTTTCCCTCAAAACTCTCTTCAAATCGCCTACACCCGAGCTCCAATGATTTTTTTGAAGTTATGAAATCAAGCCCTCGGATTTGATATAGCTACCCAGCATTTCCGCACCTGCGCCCCTTGGACCGCACCTGCCATCCCGCACCTACAGAAAATCCATTGCAGGTGCAAAAACCCACTAAAAGGCCTAGGGCCGCACCTGTGGTCAATTGGTCGCATCTGCGGCTCCGCACCTGCGAGGACTGGGTGACTTGGCCAAGCCCGCACCTGCGTGTCCGTACCTGCTGAAAGTCCATCGCAGGTGCGAGACACCAGAACCAACAATGGTTCAGTTGTTCTTCCAAGTTCTAAAATCACCCGTTGAGCATCCGAAACATCCCCAAGGCCCCTGAGACCTCAACCAAACTTACCAACTAGTCCTAATACCTTACCCAAACTTAGTCGAGCCTCCAACACACATCACATAACACCAAATTCACCAATTATACATGGATTCAAGCCTAAGAACTTATGAAATTTTCAAACTCTACAACCGATGCCGAAACACCTCAAAACTAGTCCGAATGACCTCAAATTTTACACACAGGTCACAAATGATACAACGGACCTACATCCACTCTCAGAATTCCGTTTCGAGTCCGATATCAAAGTTCCACCTCTACAAACCGATGCAGAAACACCTCAAAACTAGTCCGAATGACCTCAAATTTTTCACACAGGTCACAAATGATACAACGGTCCTACAGCCACTCTCAGAATTCCATTTCGAGCTCGATATCAAAATTCCACCTATCGTTCGAAATCCCCGAAATTCTAACTTTCGCCAATTCAAACCTAAATCTATGACAGACCTCGAAAGCACATTCCGGACATGCTCCTAACTCCAAAATCACCCAACGGAGCTAACGGAGTCGACCGAATCCCATTCTGGACTTTTCTTCCCACAGTTCCAACTACGATCCAATTTATAAAGCTTAAACTCACATATAAGGACTATGTGTCCAAAAACAATCCAAATTTCACCACTCAACGTTCCAACAAGTCCCAAAGCAGAAATAAACATGGGGAAAGCAGTTATTAGGGGATCAGGGCGCTAACTCCCAAAATGACCTACCGGGTCGTTACATTAAGGTCACGCACCTACTGGCTAGTAGGTGCGGCCAAAACCTCGTACCTGCGCCTCAAACCTGGCTCCCTAAATTCCGCATCTGCGGCCTTCCCTTCTACGCCTGCGACGTCGCACCTGCGGCTATCCATCCGTATGTGTGGAAAAACACCTGAACTCCAAAAACCAGCAAGTTAGCAACTTTAAATTCCCAAAAACAATCCGTTAACCACCCGAAACACACCCGAGGCCCCGGAACCTCGACCAAACATACCAACCAATCCTATAAATCCATACGAACTTAGTCGAGCCTTCAAACCACATCACATAACATCAAAATCTCCAATTATGCATGGATTCAAGCCTATGAACTATGAAATTTCTAAAATCCACAACCGATGGCGAAACACATCAAAACTAGTCCGAATAACCTAAAATTTGACACACAGGTCACAAATGACACTACGGGCCTACAACCACTTTCGGAATCCATTCCGAAGCCGATATCAAATATTCACCTATCAGCCGAAATTGACAAAGTGCTAAGTTTCGCCGAATTGCCTCAAATTACTCTACGGACCTTCAAAACCAATTTCGGACGTGCGCCTAATACCAAAATCATCATACGAAACTGTTAGCATCACCCAAAACTCATTCCGAGGTTGTTTACTCAAAAGTCAAACCTCCGGTCAACTTCCATCACTTAAGCTTCAAAAATAGAAATTTTCCTTCCAATTCGACTCCGGATTACCCGGTAACTGAATCCAACCACGCTCGCAGGTCGATATACACAAAGTGAAGCTATTAAAGACCTTATGCCACCAAATGGAGCTTACATTCTCAAAACGACCGGACATGTCGTTACATTCTCCCCCTTTTAAACAAATGTTCGTCCTCGAACGTGCCAGGATTCACCTCGAACTCATCCCATCACTGATTGAACACTTCCAACACACACCAGCGGGTGATCCCGCGTCACCCCAATCTACATAATCCTGGCGACACCTTATCAACTGCTATTTAGCCTTCCTACTAACACCGATAAGCCTCAGACCTCAAATTCTCACCTTCTCTTCATTTCCACAAGACTTGATTCTAAATCTATATCCGGTATCAGCGTTAATATGCTGCATCAACTCATGCCTACCCCCAAGGTACGACCACACAACATAACGCACCACACATAGGTTCTTGAAAACATTCTTGATCACAATAGCTGCCCGAAATCAACTCAACACCGACAATTAGCCTCATATCCGATAGGACTATATTCTCAACCTCCATCGCACTGATAATAATGCAAGAAACATGAAGACTTCACAACTTTGACACCCGAATCACCAAGCCACAACTAACACCACCGGGCACACACCCCGCAAGATAAAACTCAAGGAGCACCGAATGAAAATGACTGGATATGAAAGGAGGAACACATAAGGGAACTATCAAACAATCCCAACAAGCACAACTCTCTATCCCTGCTAACTTACACAACAACATAACAAGGAAGGAATTAAAGAACATGAACAAATCACAAAGATCCCACCTGACATAACTTATCTCACGGTACACAGCCCGGTTCAAACACTTCAAAACACACGAAATCACAGGGGTTTCATACTCAACTCTAAATCACAAATAAGATATATATATAACCCACCAACTATAAATTTTTACTAGATCACTTCCTTCAACAAAATTACAACATGGCTGGCCCCCACACCGGTGAAGTATAAGAATCACAGCTCGTAACCACTATACTCAGGAATCACATCAAGCCTACCGTACTAGACAATAGGAATTTACTACTAGTCTCATATATCTCAATAATGAATAGAAACAAACAGTAGACATGGGCTACCACTCATAGAATCTCCCAACAGGAGCAAACACGAAAATAGAGTGCAAAGCATGTAACTCACTCATAAACGAAACAACAAATGAGGGAACTCGTCCCGACCAGCAAAGCTATAATGAATTAGAAATAGTGCCCCTCTGTAATAAAACAAAACATACTTGTACTATAACATCTGGCACAACAGCCTCCAACCTACTATACGAAACACATCAACGGGCCGGGCCTCCCCCTCTTGGGCGCCCTCTACTCACCTGAATGCCCTGCTGTAACACATCTGCCCGGAGCCTGGGACAATCTCTCACCCTATGGATGATATCTCCACACTCAAAACAACCTCTCTGCTGACGTGGCTATGGAAACTGTGCGGTACGAGTACTCTGAGACCCATGAGTACCTGAAACTCCATGCGAAGCCGGTAATGCAAATTGAACTAGCTAACCCACAAAACCTCTAGAAGGACCAGTAAATCTTTCCGGCCTATGAGGCCTCCTCGACTCTCTGCCCTCTCTCTCCTGACCTTGTCTGACATCTCTCTCATAGTCCCGCCATACATCTTCCTCACAGTCCCGCCCGTCATCCCTTTCATGACCCAGCATGCCTTCAATTCTGTGGGTAATCCCTACCACCTACTGAAATGAAACATCCAACTCTAACTCCCGAGCCATGCTAAACCGAATATCACGCTTGAGGCCCTCAATGAATCTACGAACATGCTCTCCAACTGTAGCAACCAAAGCAAGTGCGTGCCTGGCCAAATCACATAATCTGACGGCATACTCTGATACTGACATAGTGCCCTGGCGCAGCCGCTCAAACTCCACGCGCCATGCATCTCGGTGGGACCGAGGTACAAACTCACTCAAGAACATCTCTGAAAACTGACCCAATGTAAGTGAAGCTGACTCGGCCGGGCTACCCAACTTATATGCCCGCCACCACTGATAAGCCGCTCCCTTGAGCTAGAACGTAACGAAAGTAACCCGGCTCGTCTCCACAATACCCATAGTACGAAAAATGCAGTGACACTCCTCCAGGAAACCCTGGGCATCATCTGTCGCCAATCCACTGAAGGTAGGAGGGTGGTACTTCTTGTACCTCTAGAGTCTAAGTTGTTCCTCCTCAGATGCTGCTGCCCTAACCACTGCCGAACTAGGACCCCAAGATGTGCTTCCACGACACTTGGGAACTTACCAACCTGATCTCACTGCTTTGGAGTGTGGCGACGGGAGTCTGAGCTCCTCCCCCGCCCTGTGAAGTAGCTGGTGCACCCCAAATCAATCACGCCTGAGTTAAGGTACCAATCATGTCCCATAACTGTGCCAAGGTCTCCTGAAGTCCGGGTGTAACAATAGGCGTCTCTGGTGCCTGCCCCCAACTGGAACTGCTAGCGGCTCCTCAACGGCTGCTCTGGAAGATGCCCTAGCTGCGGCATGCGCCCCTCATCGGCCTCCGCCTCTACCTCTTCCCTTGACGACATCTGCTCCGGGGGTAACATCCTCAGGATCTGCAGCTCGCATCATCACCATCTGTGAGAGAATGTAATGATAATTTCAAACTTCAAGATCAATGAACTCGCATGTTAGGAATGAAGAAATTGAAGATATCCTAATAGTTCCGTAGCCTCTCAAAGATAAGTACAGACGTCTCCGTACCGATCCGCAAGACTCTACTAAACTCACTTATGACTCGTAGCACCTATGAACCTAGAGCTCTGATACCAACTTGTCACGACCCAAATTTCCCTCTGTTGGGTATCGTGATGGAACCAAGTCTTAAGGACTAGGTAAGGCTAATATTCATGGAATAACAACAGCAATAAATTGAATCTAGTATTTTTCTGAAATAAATAATTCTTACACATTGTATATTCCCAAAACCCGGAAATACAAGTCATAAGCTTTAAAGAAATTACACTAAGACTCCTAAAAATACCACTTTTATGAAATAATTATAACAGAGCAAACAGAAATATAAGATGGTGACTTCGAAACCGCGAACGCGGAAGCAGTTTTACCTTGAGTCTCCATAACAGCAACCGCGCTACTAACAATCAATCGGTCGGCTATGCAAAAACCTGGAAATCTGCACAAAATGTGCAGAAGAGTAGTATGGGCACACCACAGCGGTGCCCATTAAGTATCAAGACTAACCTCGGTGAAGTAGTGACGAGGACTAGTCAAGACACCCACTGGTCTAATAAAATTGACCAAGTATCAATATAGGAATCAGAGAAATAATGATATACACATAAAGGCTACACAATACAGCTAACAAGACAGTGAATTCGATAAAGAAGGAAAACAATAAGTATCAGCGGAAACCATGAAGACACAAAGACTGAATAGAACACAACAAATTCGGCATGTAAATATACAACACGTACATGTAATGACTCAACAACTTCAACCACTTCTAAATCAAATTCATAGTCATCTCCACAAGGTTCTGAGCCTCGGACAAATCACCATTTACGGGTCCCAATATTCGAACCCTAACACTTGGCATCTTGCGCCCTCATTCGAGTACAAACTGCACGGACGACTCACGTTCCAATTGGGTCATTTCCACCCATATGGTAAGCACAACAAGAGTATCTATACTTGACAACAACAAGGAGTCCTAAATCCATTAGTATTACTTAACTACGTGCATGCTTGTGCATGTGTCCTAACATGATTTCAACAAACAATAAACATAAGGGAGGAAAAGGGGCAACACGTACATTTTAATCTCACAAATTTCTACGCGAATAAACTCACTTAGTAAGAATTCCAGTACACAATATCAACAACAAGGAATCCCCCCAGGCCAACACAAGTATCACAAACAATCCATGACATAACCCACCTTGTCTCGCCACATGTGCAATAGTAAAGTATATGTCCGCCTTGTTTCGCCACACGTGCATAGACATGTTCCCACCTTGTTACGCCAAATGCGCAACCCACATATACATATCCCTCCTTGTCACGCTGCATGTGCAATATCAATAGAAAACACGGCACGACTGAAACCTTGTGCAACCCCATATCAACAACCGCACAGCAGAAACCTCGTGCATCACAATAACCACAACAACACGGCAAAAACCTCGTGCATCAGAACAACAAGTGCAACCACAACAATTGGCAATAATACAAGATACGGTAGATACATCAATTCAAGAACCTATGGTCAAAAGAAAAAAAAAGCAAGGCTAGTTCACAAGGAATAAGTACAGCAAAGAATACTAGGCATAATAAGGATAGCTCAACAAGGAAGAAAATAACATATAAGGATCGTACCCAAATATGCGGTTCAATCAACAAGGAACCCACAAGAATCCGATAACTCCACATAAGGGCAAGTCATGAAGGTAAAAAATATCTAAACTTCTTTTAAGGTTGAGCAGTTACGAGAATATTCAACAATTTCCACCTAAGGACAAGTAGCAGAGAATAATCATAACTTTATTTAAGACCAGAACAATTATAGGTTGAGATGAAGATACATTGAAAATTTGAGATAAGCAGTTAAGAAGACATAACATGATAGTAAAAAAGGAAATAAAATTTTAAGATAAGTCAATTAGGAGTCCAAAAGGCAATAGGAACAAATACAAAAGTAATAAATTCTACATCTAAGCAAATAAGGATGATACTAGAAATTTGGAAATTCAATTATGCTAAGGATAATTCATACTCGACGAATATAAGGGCCTAAGATTCCTAAAGGGTCAACCTTTGACACATAAGTCCGAGCACGCACTCGTCACTTCGCATAGACGGACTACAATCAACACAGAAGACTCAAATCCTAAGGGTTAATTTCCCCACACAAGGTTAGGCAAGATACTTACCTCAGCCGCTCAAATCAAACTTGAAATCACGTTCTTGCCACGGTATCCGACTCCAAATGGCCCAAATCTAATCAAGTCAATAGTATCGTGTAAATAATACTACAAGCAACAAGTTTAACTAATAAATTCGAAGCTAAGACGCGAAATTATGGAAATTTCCCAAAAAGTACCCCGGACCCACGTCTCGGAATCGGGTAAAATTTAAAAATTATGAACACCCGCTCTATAATGAGAACACTCGAACAAAAATCATCAAAAACCGACGTCAAAATCTCACTCAAATCTCGGATTTCCAATTGGGAAACATTTTCTCCCATTTCCAAACTTTTACTCTCAATTTCCTTGATAAAATGAGGAAAACCACAATTGATTAATGAAATAAACCAAATTCGAGTAAGAAATCGTTACCCACAAGATTCCTCTGAATATCCGCCAAAGAATCGCCTTCTCCCGAGCTCAAAATCCAAAAATGGAGTGAAAATGAACAACCCTCGATTCTGTCCCCTTTTCTGCCCAAAAATCCTCGCACCTATGGACATTTCTCACATCTGCGCATTCGGCACCTGCGGTCCAACTAGTCGCACCTACAAAAATCACTATCTCACACTTCTTTGCACCTGTGGTTAAGGTCACGCACCTGCGGGCTCGCAGGTGCGGACAAAACCTCGCACCTGCGTCTCAGGCCTGGCTCCCCAAATTCCGTATCTGCGGGCTTCTCTTCCGTGTCTGCGACCTCGCACCTGCGGCTACCCATCCGCAGGTGCGGAAAAACACCAGAACTCCAAAAACCAGCAAGTCAGCAACTCTAAATTCCCAAAAAACAATCCGTTAACTACCCGAAACACGCACGAGGCCCTTAGAAGCTCGACCAAACTTACCAACCAATCCTATAACTTCATACGAACATATTCGAGCCTTCAAACCACACCACATAACATCAAAATCGCCAATTATGCATGGATTCAAGCCTATGAACTATGAAATTTCCAAAATCCACAACCGATGCCGAAACACATCAAAACTAGTCCGAATGACTTGAAATTTGACACACATGTCACAAATGACACTACAGGCCAACCTCTTTCAGAATCCCATTCCGAGCCCGATATCAAATTTTCACCTATTGGCCGAAATCGCCAAAATTCTAACTTTTGCCGAATTGCCTCAAATTACTCTACGGACCTCCAAAACCAATTCCGGACCCGCGCCTAAGCCCAAAATCATCATACGAAGCTGTTAGCATCACCCAAAACTTATTTCGAGGTTGTTTACTCAAAAGTCAAACCTTCGGTCAACTTTCATCACTTAAGCTTCAAAAATAGAAATTTTCCTTCCAATTCGACTCCGAATTACCCGGTAACTGAATCCAACCACGCTCGCAGGTCGATATACATAAAGTGAAGCTGTTCAAGACCTTATGCCACCAAATGGAGATTAAATTATCAAAACGACCGAACGGGTCGTTACATTCTCCCCCTCTTAAAAAAACGTTCCTCCTCGAACGTGCCAGGATTCACCTCGAACTCATCCCATCACTGATTGCACACTTCAAACACACACCCGCGGGTGATCCCGCGTCACCCCAATCTACATAATCCCGGCGACACCTTATCAACTGCTATTTAGTGTTCCTACTAACACCGATAAGCCTTAGACCTCAAATTCTCACCTACTCTTCATTTCCACAAGACTTGATTCTAAATCTATATCCAGTATCAGCCTTAATCAGCTGCATCAACTCATGCCTACCCCCACAACGTACGACCACACAACATAATTCACCACATATAGGTCCTTGATAACATTTCTGATCACAATAGCTTTCCGAAATCAACTAAACACTGATAATTAGCCTCATATCCGATAGAACTATATTCTAAACCTCCATCGCACTGATAATAATGAAATAAACACGAAGACTTCATAACTTTGACACACGAATCACCAAGAAACAACTAACACCACCGAGCACAGACCCCGCAAGATAAAACTTAAGGAGCACATAACGAAAATGACTGGATATGAAAGAAGGAACACATAAGGGAACTATCAAACAATCCAGACAGGAAAAACTCTCTATCAATGCTAACTTACACAACAACATAACCAGGAAGGAATTAAAGCACATGAACAAATCACAAGGATCCCACCTGGCATAACTTATCTCACGGTACACAACCCGATTCAAACACTTCAAAACACACGAAATCAAAAGGGTTTCATACTCAACTCTAAATCACAAATAGGATATATATAACCCACCAAATGGAACTTTTTATTAGATCACTTCCTTCAATAAAATTACAACATGGCTGGCCCCCACACTGGTGAAGGATAAGAATCACAGCTCGTAACCACTATACTCAGGAATCACATCAAGCCTACCGTACTGGACAATAGGAATTTACTACTAGTCTCATATATCTCAATAATGAATAGAAACAAACAGTAGACATGGGCTACCACTCACAGAGTCTCCCAACAGGAGGAAACAGGAAATAGAGTGCAAAGCATGTAACTCACTCATAAATGAAACAACAAATGAGGGAACTCGTCCTGACCAACAGAGCTATAATGAATTACAAATGGTGCCCCTATGTAAAAAAAAAAACATACTTGTACTATAACATCTGGCACAACAGCCTCCAGCCTACTATACGAAACACATCAACGAGCCGGACCTCCCGCTCTTGGGCACCCTCTACTCACTTGTATTCGCTGCTGTACACATCTGCCCGGAGCCTGGGACAATCGCTCACCCTGTGGCTGATATCTCCACACTCAAAACAACCTCTCTGCTGACGTGGCTATGGAAACTGTGTGGTACGAGTACTCTGAGACCCATGAGTACCTGAAACTCCATGCGAAGACAATAATGCTAATTGAACTGGCTGACCCACAAAACCTCTAGAAGCTCCAGTAGATCTCTCAGGCCTATGAGGCCTCCTCTTCTCTATGCCCTCTCTCTCCTGACCTTGTCTGACATCTCTCTCATAGGCCCGCCTGACATCTCCCTCTTAGTCCCGCCTGTCATCCCTTTCATGACCCAGCATGCCTTCAACTCCTTGGGCAATCCCTACCACCAGCTGAAATGAAACACCCGACTTTAACTCCCGAGCCATGCTAAATCGAATATCATGCCTGAGGCCCTCAATGAATCTACGAACATGCTCTCTAACTGTAGCAACCAAAGCAGGTGCGTGCCTGGCCATATCACTGAATCTGATGGCATACTCTGATACTGACATAGTGCCCTGGTGCAGCCGCTCAAACTCCACGTACCATGCATCTCGGAGGGACCGAGGTACAAACTCACTCAAAAACATCTCTGAAAACTGACCCCATATAAGTGAAGCTGACTCGGCCGGGCTACCCAACTCATATGCCCGCCACAACTGATAAGTCGCTCCCCTGAGCTGGAACGTAACGAAAGCAACCCCGCTCGTCTCTACAATACCCATAGTACAAAGAATGCAGTGACACTCCTCCAGGTAACCCTAGGCATCATCTGTCGCCAATCCACTGAAGGTAGGAGGGTGGTACTTCTTGTACCTCTAGAGTCTAAGTTGTTCCTCCTCAGATGCTGCTGCCCTAACCACGGGCGGAATTGGGACCCCAGGATGTGCTTCAATGACACCTGGAACCTGACCAACCTGATCTCGCTGCTCTAGAGTGTGGCGATGGGAGTCTGAGCTCCTTCCCCGCTCTGTGAAGTAGCTGGTGCACCCGGAATCAATCCCGCCTGAGTCAAGGTACCAATCATGTCCCAGAACTGTGCCAAGGTCTCCTGAAGTCTGGGTGTAACAATAGGCGTCTCTGATGCCTGCCCCCCAACTGGAACTGCTTGCGGCTCCTCAATAGCTGCTCTGGCAGGTGCCTTAGCTGCAGCACGCGCCCCTCTTGGACCTCTGCCTCTACCTCTTCCCCTGACGACATATGCTTCGGGGGTAACATCCTCAGGATCTTCAATTCGCGTCATCACCATCTCTGAGAGAATGTAATGATAATTTCAAACTTCAAGATCAATGAACTCGCACGATAGGAATGAAGGAAGTGAAGATATACTAATAGTTCCGTAGCCTCTCGAAGATAAGTACAGACGTCTCCGTACTGATCCACAAGACTCTACTAAACTCACTTATGACTCGTAGCACCTATGAACCTAGAGCTCTGATACCAACTTGTCACGGCCAAAATTTCCCTCCGTTGGGTATCGTGATGGCACCTAGTCTTAAGGACTAGGTAAGCCTAATTTTCATGTAATAACAACAACAATAAATTGAATCTAATATTTTTCTGAAATAAATAATTCTTACACATTATATATTCCCAAAACCCTGAAGTACAAGTTATAAGCTTTAAAGAAATTACACTAAGACTCCTAAAAATACCACTGTTCAGAAATAAGTACAACAGCGCAAACAGAAATATAAGATGGTGACTCCGAAACCGCGAATGCGGAAGCAGTTTTAACTTGAGTCCCCATAACAGCAACCGCGCTACTGACAATCAATCGGCCGGCTATGCAAAAACATGGAAATCTACACAAAATGTGCAGAAGAGTAGTATGGGCACACCACAGTGGTGCCCGGTAAGTATCAAGACTAACCTCGGTGAAGTAGTGACGAGGACTAGTCAAGACACCCACTGGTCTAATAAAATTGACCAAATATCAATATAGGAATCAGAGAAATAATGATATACACATAAAGGCTACACAATACAGCTAACAAGATAGTGAATTCGATAAAGAAGGAAAACAATAAGTATCAGCGGAAACCATGAAGACACAAAGACTGATTAGAACACAACAAATTCGGCATGTAAATATACAACACGTACATGTAATGACTCAACAACTTCAACCACTTCTACATAAAATTCATAGTCATCTCCACGAGGTTCTGAACCTCGGACAAATCACCATTTACGGGTCCAAATATTCGAACCCTAACAATTGGCATCTTGCGCCCTTATTCGAATACTAACTGCACGGACGCCTCACATGCCATTGGGTCATTTCCACCCATATGGTAAGCACAACAAGAGTATCTATACTTGAAAACAACCAGGAGTCCTAAATCCATTAGTAGTACTTAACTACGTACATGCTTGTGCAGGTGTCCTAACATGATTTCAACAACCAATAAACATAAGGGAGGAAAGAGGGGCAACACGTACATTTTCATCTCACAAATTTCCATGCGAATAAACTCACATAGTAATAGTTCCAGTACACAATATAAACAACAAGGAATGCCCCCAGGCCAACACAAGTATCACAAACCATCCCTTACATAGCCCACCTTGTCTCGCCACATGTGCGATAGTAAAGTATATGCCCGCCTTGTTTTGCCACACGTGCATAAACATGTTCCCACCTTGTCACGCCACATGCGCAACCCACATATACATATCCCGTCTTGTCACGCCGCATGTGCAATATCAATAGAAAACACAGCACGACAGAAACCTCGTGCAAACCCCATATCAACAACCGCACGGCAGAAACCTCGTGCATCACAATAACCACAACAACACGACAAAAACCTCGTGCATCACAACAACAAGTACAACCACAATAATTGACAATAATACAAGATACAGTAGATACATCAATTCAAGAACCTTTGATCACAAGAAAAAAAAGAAAGGCTACTTCACAAGGAATAAGCACAACAAAGAATACTAGGCATAATAAGGACAATTCAACAAGGAAGAAAATAACATATAAGGATCGTACCCAAATACGCGGTTCAATCAACAAGGAACTTACACGAATCCGATAACTCCATATAAGGGCAAGTCACGAAGGTATAGAATATCTAAACTTCTTTTAAGGTTGAGCAGTTACGAGAATATTCAACAATTTCCACCTAAGGACAAGTAGTAGAGAATAATCATAACTTCATTTAAGACCAGAACAATTATAGGTTGAGATGAAGATAAATTGCAAATTTGAGATAAGAAGCTAAGAAGACATAGCATGACAGTAAAAAAGGAAATAAAATCTTCAGATAAGTCAATGAAGAGTCCAATAGGCAATAGGAACAAATCCAAAAGTAAGAAATTCTACGTTTAAGCAAATAAGGATGACACTAGAAATTTTGAAATTCAATCATGCTAAGGACAATTCATACTCGACGAATATAAGGGCCTAAGATTCCTAAAGGGTCAACCTTCGACAAATAAGTCCGAGCACGCACTCGTCACCTCTCATACATGGACTACAATCAACACAGAAGACTCAAATCCTAAGGGGTAATTCCCCCACACAAGGTTAGGTAAGATACTTACCTCAGCCGCTCAAATCAAACTTGAAACCACGTTTCTTGCCACGAGTATCCGACTCCAAATGGCCCAAATCTAATCAAATCAATAGTATCGTGTAATTAATACTACAAGCAACAAGTTTAACTAATAAATTTGAAGCTAAGACTCAAAATTAGGGAAATTGCCCAAAAAGTACCCCGGACCCACGTTTCGGAATCGGGTAAAATTTAAAAATTATGAAAAACCGCTCTATAATGAGAACACTCGAACAAAAATCATCAAAAACCGACATCAAAATCTCACTCAAATATCAGATTTCCAATTGGGAAACTTTTTCTCCCATTTCCAAACGTTTAATCTCAATTTCCTTGATAAAATGAGGAAAACCACAATTGATTAATGAAATAAACCAAATTCGAGTAAGAAATTGTACCCACAAGATTCATCTGAAAATCCGCCAAAGAATCGCCTTCTCCCGAGCCTAAAATCCAAAAATGGAGTGAAAATGAACAACCCTCAAATTTGTGCCTTTTTTCTGCCCAGCAATCGTCGCACCTGCGGACATTTCTCGCACCTGCGCATTCGGCACCTGCGGTCCAACCAGTCGCACCTGCAAAAATCACTATCTCACACTTCTCCGCACCTGTGCTTAAGGTCACGCACCTGCGGGCTCGCAGGTTGAGCCAAACCCTCACACCTGCGCCTCAGGCCTGGCTCCCCAAATTCCGCATCTGCGGGCTTCCCTTCTGCGTCTGTGACCTCGCACCTGCGGCTACCCATCCGCAGGTGCGGAAAAATACCAGAACTCCAAAAACCAGCAAGTGAGCAACTCTAAAGTCCCAAAAAACAATCTGTTAACTACCCGAAACGCGCTCGAGGCCCCTGGAACCTCGACCAAACATACCAACCAATACTATAACTCCCTACGAACATAGTCGAGCCTTCAAACCACATCACATAACATCAAAATCGCCAATTATGCATAGATTCAAGCCAATGAACTATGAAATTTCCAAAATCCACAACCGATGCCGAAACACATCAAAACTAGTCTTAATGACTTTAAATTAGACACACATGTCACAAATGATACTACGGGCCTACAACCACTTTCGAAATCCCATTCTGAGCCCGATATAATATTTTCACCTATTGGCCGAAATCGCCAAAATTCTAACTTTCGCCGAGTTGCCTCAAATTACTCTACGGACCTCCAAAACCAATTCCAGATGTGCGCCTAAGCCCAAAATCATCATATGAAGCTGTTAGCATCACCCAAAACTCATTCCGTGGCCATTTACTCAAAAGTCAAACCTCCGGCCAACTTCCATCACTTAAGCTTCAAAAATAGAAATTTTCCTTCCAATTTGACTCCGGATTACCCGGTAACTGAATCCAACCACGCTCGCAGGTTGATATACACAAAGTGAAGCTGTTCAAGACCTTATGCCACCAAATGGAGATTAAATTCTCAAAACGACCGGACGGGTCGTTACATTCTCCCCCTCTTAAACAAATGTTCGTCCTCGAACGTGCCAGGAGTCACCTCGAACTCATCCCATCACTGATTACACACTTCCAACACACACCCGCGGGTGATCCTGCGTCACCCCAATCTACATAATCCTGAAAAGACCTTATCAACTGCTATTTAGCCTTCCTACTAACACCGTAAGCCTCAGACCTCAAATTCTCACCTTCTCTTCATTTCCACAAGACTTGATTCTAAATTTATATCTAGTATCAGCCTTAATCAGCTGCATCAACTCATGCCTACCCCCACAAGGTACAACTACACAACATAACGCACCACATATAGGTCCTTGATAACATTTCAGATCACAATAGCTTCCCGAAATCAACTCAACACCGACAATTAGCCTCATATCCGATAGGACTATATTCTCAACCTCCATCGCACTGATAATAATGTAATAAACACGAAGACTTCATAACTTTGACACCCGAATCACCAAGGCATAACTAACACCACCAGGCACACACCCCGCAAGATAAAACTCAAGGAGCACATAACGAAAATGACTGGATATGAAAGGAGGAACACATAAGGGAACTATCAAACAATCCCAACAGGCACAACTCTCTATCAATGCTAACTTACACAACAACATAACAAGGAAGGAATTAAAGCACATGAACAAATCACAAGGATCCCACCTGGCATAACTTATCTCACGGTACACAGCCCGGTTCAAACACTTCAAAACACACGAAATCACAGGGGTTTCATACTCAACTCTAAATCACAAATAAGATATATATAACCCACCAACTATAAATTTTTACTAGATCACTTCCTTCAAAAAAATTACAACATGGCTGGCCCCCACACCGGTGAAGGATAAGAATCACAGCTCGTAACCACTATACTCAGGAATCACATCAAGCCTACCGTACTAGACAATAGGAATTTACTACTAGTCTCATATATCTTAATAATGAATAGAAACAAACGGTAGACATGGGCTACCACTCACAGAATCTCCCAACAGGATCAAACACGAAAATAGAGTGCAAAGCATGTAACTCACTCATAAACGAAACAAAAAATGAGGGAACTCGTCCCGACCAGCAGAGCTATAATGAATTACAAATTGTGCCCCTCTGTAACAAAACAAAACATACTTGTACTATAACATCTAACTTACACATCAACATAACAAGGAAGGAATTAAAGCACATGAACAAATCACAAGGATCCCACCTGGCATAACTTATCTCACGGTACACAGCCCGATTCAAACACTTCAAAACACACGAAATCACAGAGGTTTCATACTCAACTCTAAATCACAAATAGGATATATATAACCCACCAACTTGAACTTTTTACTAGATCACTTCCTTCAACAAAATTACAACATGGTTGGCGCCCACACCGGTGAAGGATAAGAATCACAGCTCGTAACCACTATACTCAGGAATCACATCAAGCCTACCGTACTAGACAATAGGAATTTACTACTAGTCTCATATATCTCAATAATGAATAGAAACAAATAGTAGACATGGGCTACCACTCACAGAATCTCCCAACAGGAGCAAACACGAAAATAGAGTGCAAAGCATGTAACTCACTCATAAACGAAACAACAAATGAGGGAACTCGTCCCGACCGACAGAGCTATAATGAATTACAAATTGTGCCCCTCTGTAAAAAAACAAAACATACTTGTACTATAACATCTGGCACAACAGCCTCTAGCCTACCAAAACGAAACACATCAACGGGCCGGACCTCCCCCTTTTGGGCGCCCTCTACTCACCTGAATGCCCTGCTGTAACACATCTGCCCGGAGCCTGGGACAATCTCTCACTCTGTGGCTGATATCTCCATACTCAAAACAACCTCTCTGCTGACGTGGCTGTGGAAACTGTGCGGTACGAGTACTCTGAGACCCATGAGTACCTGAAACTCCATGCGAAGCCGATAATGCAAATTGAATTGGCTGACCCAATAAACCTCTAGAAGGACCAGTAGATCTCTCCATCCTATGAGGCCTCCTCACCTCTCTGCCCTCACTCTCCTGACCTTGTCTGACATCTCTCTCATAGTCCCGCCTGACATCTCCCTCACAGTCCCGCATGTCATCCCTTTCATGACCCAACATGCCTTCAACTCTGCGGGCAATCCCTACCACCTGCTGAAATGAAACACCCGACTCTAACTACCGAGCCATGCTAAACCGAATATCACGCCTGAGGCCCTCAATGAATCTACGAACATGCTCTCTAACTATAGCAACCAAAGCAGCTGCGTGCCTGGCCAAATCACTGAATCTGACGGCATACTCTGATACTGACATAGTGCCCTGGCGCAACCGCTCAAACTCTACGCGCCATGCATCTCGGAGGGACTGAGGTACAAACTCACTCAAGAACATCTCTAAAAACTGACCCCATGTAAGTGAAGCTGACTCGGCCGGGCTACCCAACTCATATGCCCGCCACCACTGATAAGCCGCTCGCCTGAGCTGGAACGTAACGAAAGCAACCCCGCTCGTCTCCACAATACCCATAGTACGAAAAATGCAATGAAACTCCTCCAGGAAACCCTGGGCATCATCTGTCGCCAATCCACTGAAGGTAGGAGGGTGGTACTTCTTGTACCTCTCGAGTCTAAGTTGTTCCTCCTCAGATGCTGCTACCCTAACCACGGGCGGAACTCGGACCCCACGCTGTGCTGCCATGACACTTGGAACCTGACCAACCTGATCTATCTACTCTGGAGTTTGGCGACGGGAGTATGAGCTCCTCCGCCACCCTGTGAAGTAGCTGGTGCACCCGAAATCAATCCCGCCTGAGTCAAGGTACCAATCATGTCCCAGAACTGTCTCAAGGTCCCCAGAAGTCCGAGTGTAACAATAGGCGTCTCAGGTGCCTGCCCCCAACTAGAACTGCTAGCGGCTCTTCAACGGCTGTTCTGCCAGGTGCTCTAGCTGCGGCACGCGCCCCTCATCGGCCTCTGCCTCTACCGCTTCCCCTGACGACATCTGCTCCGGGGGTAACATCCTCAGGATCTGCAGCTCGCGTCATCACAATCTGTGAGAGAATGTAATGATAATTTCAAACTTCAAGATCAATGAACTCGCACGATAGGAATGAAGGAAGTGAAGATGTCTAATAGTTTCGTAGCCTCTCGAAGATAAGTACATACGTCTCCGTACCGATCCACAAGACTCTACTAAACTCACTTATGACTCGTAGCACCTATGAACCTAGAGCTCTGATACCAACTTGTCACGACCCAAATTTCCCTCCGTTGGGTATCATGATGGCACCTAATCTTAAGGACTAGGTAAGCCTAATATTCATGGAATAACAACAACAATAAATTGAATCTAATATTTTTCTGAAATAAATAATTCTTACACATTCTATATTCCCAAAACCCGGAAGTACAAGTCATAAGCTTTAAAGAAATTACACTAAGACTCCTAAAAATACCAATGTTCAGAAATAAGTACAACATTGCAAACATAAATGTAAGATGGTGAGTCCGAAACCGCGAACGCGGAAGCAGTTTTACCTTGAGTCTCCATAACAGTAACCGCGCTACTGACAATCAATCGGCCGACTATGCAAAAACCTGGAAATCTGCACAAAATGTGCAGAAGAGTAGTATGAGCACACCACAGCGGTGCCCATTAAGTATCAAGACTAACCTCGGTGAAGTAGCGACGAGGACTTGTCAAGACACCCACTGGTCTAATAAAACTGAGCAAGTATAAATATAGGAATCAGGGAAATAATAATATACACATAAAGGCTACACAATATAGCTAACAAGACAGTGAATTCGATAATGAAGGAAAACAATAAGTATCAGCGGAAACCATGAAGTAACATAAAGACTGAATAGAACACAACAAATCCGGCATGTAAATATACAACACGTACATGTAATGACTTAACAACTTCAACCACTTCTACATCAAATTCATAGTCATCTCCACGAGGTTCTGAACCTCGGACAAATCACCATTTACGGGACCCGATATTCGAACCCTAACACTTGGCATCTTGCGCCCTCATTCGAGTACTAACTGCACGGATGACTCACATGCCAATTGGGTCATTTCCACCCGTATGGTAAGCACAACAAGAGTATATATACTTGACAACAACAGGGAGTCCTAAATCCATTGGTAGTACTTAACTACGTGCATGCTTGTGCATGTGTCCTAACATGATTTCAACAACCAATAAACATAAGGGAGGAAAAAGGAGCAACACGTACATTTTCATCTCACAAATTTCCACGCGAATAAACTCACATAGTAATAGTTCTAGTAAATAATATAAACAACAAGGAATGCCCCCAGGCCAACACAAGTATCACAAACAATCCCTTACATAGCCCACCTTGTCTCGCCACATATGCAATAGTAAAGTATATGCCCGCCTTGTTTCGCCACACGTGCATAAACATGTTCCCACCTTGTCACGCCACATGCGCAACCCACATATACATATCCCGCCTTGTCACGCCGCATGTGCAATATCAATAGAAAACATAGCACGACAGAAACCTCGTGCAAACCCCATATCAACAACCGCACGGTGGAAACCTCGTGCATCACAATAACCACAACAGCACGACAAAAACCTCGTGCATCACAACAACAAGTACAACCACAATAATTGACAATAATACAAGATACGGTAGATACATCAATTCAAGAACCTTTGATCACAAGAAAAAAAATCAAGGCTACTTCACAAGGAATAAGCACAACAAAGAATACTAGGCATAATAATGACAGTTCAACAAGGAAGAAAATAACATATAAGGATCGTACCCAAATACGCGGTTCAATCAACAAGGATCTCACACGAATCCGATAACTCCATATAAGGGCAAGTCACAAAGGTATAGAATATATAAACTTCTTTTAAGGTTGAGCAGTTACGAGAATATTCAACAATTTCCACCTAAGGACAAGTAGTAGAGAATAATCATAACTTCATTTAAGACCAGAACAATTATAGGTTGAGATGAAGATAAATTGCAAATTTGAGATAAGCAGTTAAGAAGACATAGAATGACAGTAAAAAAGGAAATAAAATCTTCAGATGAGTCAATTAGGAGTCCAATAGCCAATAGGAACAAATCCAAAAGTAAGAAAATCTACATTTAAGCAAATAAGGATGACACTTGAAATTTGGAAATTCAATCATGCTAAGGACAATTCATACTCGACGAATATAAGGGCCTAAGATTTCTAAAGGGTCAACCTTCGAAAAATAAGTTCGAGGACGCACTCGTCACCTCGCATACACGGACTACAATCAACACAGAAGACTCAAATCCTAAGGGTTAATTTCCCCACACAAGGTTAGGTAAGATACTTACCTCATCCGCTCAAATAAAACCTGAAACCACGTTCTTGCCACGAGTATCCGACTCCAATTGGCCCAAATCTAATCAAATCAATAGTATCGTGTAAATAATACTACAAGCAACAAGTTTAACTAATAAATTTGAAGCTAAGACGCGAAATTAGGGAAATTTCCCAAAAAGTACCCCAGACCCACGTCTCGGAATCGGGTAAAATTTAAAAATTATGAACACCCGCTCTATAATGAGAACACTTGAACAAAAATCATCAAAAACCGATGTCAAAATCTCACTCAAATCTCGGATTTCCAATTGGGAAACATTTTCTCCCATTTCCAAACTTTTACTCTCAATTTCCTTGATAAAATGAGGAAAACCACAATTGATTAATGAAATAAACCAAATTCGAGTAAGAAATCGTTATCCACAAGATTCCTCTTAAAACACGCCAAAGAATCGCCTTCTCCCGAGCTCAAAATGCAAAATTGGAGTGAAAATGAACAACCCTCGATTTTGTCCCCTTTTCTGCCCAGCAATCCCCGCACCTGTGGACATTTCTCGCACCTGCGCATTCCGCACATAGGTCCAACCAGTCGCACCTGCAAAACTCACTATCTCACACTTCTTCACACCTGTGCTTATGGTCACGCACCTGCGGGCTTGCGGCCAAAACCTCGCACTTGCGCCTCGGGCTTGGCTCCCCAAATCCCGCATCTGCAGGCTTCCCTTCCGCGTCTGCGACCTCGCATCTGTGGCTACCCATTCATAGGTGCGGAAAAACACCAGAACTTCAACCAGCAAGTCAGCAACTCTAAATTCCCAAAAACAATCCGTTAACTACCTGAAACACGCCCGAGGCCCTCGGAACCTCGACCAAACATACCAACGATTCCTATAACTCCATATGAACATAGTCGATCCTTCAAACCACATCACATAACATCAAAATCGCCAATTATGCATGGATTCAAGCCTATGAACTATGAAATTTCCAAAATCTACAACCGATGCCGAAACACATCAAAACTAGTCCGAATGAACTGAAATTTGACACACATGTCATAAATGACACTACGGGCCTACAATCACTTTCGAAATTCCATTCCGAGCCCGATATTAAATTTTCACCTATTGGCCGAAATCGCCAAATTCTAACTTTCGCCGATTTGCCTCAAATTACTCTACGGACCTCCAAAACCAATTTCGGATGCGCGCCTAAGCCCATAATCATCATAAGAAGCTGTTAGCATCACCCAAAACTCATTCCGAGGCCGTTTACTCAAAAGTCAAACCTCCGGTCAACTTTCATCGCTTAAGCTTCAAAAATAGAAATTTTCCTTCCATTTCGACTCCGGATTACCCGGTAATTGAATCCAACCACGCCCGCAGGTCGATATACACAAAGTGAAGGTGTTCAAGACCTTATGCCACCGAACGAAACTTAAATTCTCAAAACGACCGGATGGGTCGTTACATTCCCCTTATCTTATTTAGGTCTCTTTCTAAATAAAGATGTGTTTACAAGTGAATCGCCTTATGATCTTCGTAACGAGTTACAAGTAGGAAACAAGGTCGAAGGTACATAGCGTTGACCACCCTTCGTCAGAAAATTACGATGTATATCTCGGTAAAATATTGAATTTTAATGATATATAACATATATTGAACACCCTTTATCAGGGATTTTTTTTTACTTATTTCAAGTTTGAACACCCTAAATAAAATTCCTGGCTTCTCCACTGGTAGGAAGGAGTTGAAGATTTTAATGATGATGATGAAAAAATAACAAATGAAGTTTGAAAAATACTAAATACAAAAGTTTAGATTTATTCAATTATAATAGATCTGTATTCGTATTCGTTTTGAATCATGTCATATTTTCCGAATGTTTTTTTGCATAAACTATATAATTATGATATTTGAGTTTGAGTTTCATCCAAAAGTTATTCAATGATTCTATGGTTCGTCTAATTTAATTCATAATATTTTTTTTTATTGATACTTACATTGAGATAAGAGGACATTTATGATTTTATTAAAACGTATAATCTAACATGTTCAAACAAATTAGATCATATATACTTTTGATATAATTAATAATCTTTAATAATGTCCTTCCATCACGTAAGTACTTCTCCTAGTACTCTTAATAGTTAATCAATTAAAGTGAATAGATAATATTTTCCATAATTAACGGAAGATTGTATATCAAGCATTCATTCATTTTAAAATGTTAAAAAATAAAAAAATTCCTAAAAGTTAGCCGTTTTCATTCCCTTGGTAGTATTTACCCTTTTTCGCCCTTTAACTCACAATATATCACTCAGCAGCAGGTTTGGCGGAGGCGAATCTAGAATTTCAGGAGGATGGTGCACTACTACCCGACCACCAAAGATTTGGTCCTCTAAAATTTTATCATGACATCAACTTGACAAATAAAGAACAATCAATATAGTTATTACAAAAACTTATCATTCCATAAACTAATATCTACGATAACATAAATTATTGCGTCATTATTTATAGTTACAAATACTGACCTCGATATATTATAATTAAATAATTAATCAAAAAGACAGTGGTAAATGAAAAAAAGGTAACTTGAAATTGAAAATATTCAATCAATATAAATTTCATTTTAGAATTTTTGAAACTCAATGATTGAACTAAAAAAGAAAATGAAGAAAACACAAAAAAGAATCAAATAAAAATAAAAATTTAATTTCAGGATACGTCAAAGGGTAAACCCAAAAACAGAAGAAAGCATGAAAAAAAAAAGAAATAGAAAAGAAAGATAGGGAATAAGATTTGAATTGAAGCAGAAAAGAAATAAAAAGAGAAATAGAAAAGGGGCTTAGAGATGGAAGATAGGAAACTGGAGTGAACGCTAGACCTAAAAGACAATACTGCACAAAGCTACCACTACACCAATGCTCTTTTGATCATGGGTTCCCACATGTGATACACTAAGGAAGGGAGCATGGGTTCACGTGTCCATGCCTCTCCATGTGGATCCGTCCCTGCTGCATGGGCGCTTTTGATTTTCTCGTGAATGTAATTTATCTAGTAACGAATTTCTAACCTAAGCATGTTGTGTCCTTTTTTGATCGGCGTCTTTTAACTCGGAATGGGGGTTTAGAGTGTAGACATTGAAACTTTGGGAGAAATTAAAAAATAGCCAAATTTAGAAGTGGTCGTTGAAAAATAGCCACAGTTTCAACAGTAATCAAAAGTTAGCCACTTTTTATATAAAGATAAATCTTAACGAAAACACTGTTCAAAATTCGAAAAATATTTCAGTATAATATACTGGAGTTCCAGTATATACCGGTCCAGCATAATGTCACACCTCTTTTTTCCCGATAAGGTATGGGGATAAGGGAGTTTTTCCAATTTAAGTGACATAATCGATTTTGGAATTATTTATTAATTCTAGAGTTGCCACCCGAATTTTTTATGGTGTTCCGGAACACCATTTATTTATTTTTAAAAATCTCAAATCAAGGAAATTTTGACTCTGTTTAAAAAGTCTGCGAACCAGAAATCCGGGTAAGGAATTCTGTTAATCCGGGAGAAAGTGTTAGGCACTCCCGAATTCCGTGGTTCTAGCACGGTCGCTTAACTATTAATAGTTGGCGTAATTATCTAATTAATTATATATTTTAAACCTATTATGAATTTTTAAACCTTTTGAATTGCTTTTAATATTTATGGAATTATTCTAAACAAGTCACGATGGCGTGCACTTGTTATTTTTGGACACATTACAAATCGCGCCACATGAAATGCACCCGCAATTTACAACATATTTTTTTAATTATTGTTTGAATTTGTGGTCGAGTAGTATAAAATGCAAACCCGAATGAAGATTACGTAATCATGACTATGGTCACGATGATTTAATTACATATCTGAAGCAAACTATTATTTTCATAAGTTCTTTATTTTTTCCAAGTTATTTGTAACATTAACTTAAGAGCGAAAGAGGTATTTTTTGGACTACAAAGTATGTGTTTATTCAAGTTATTCTAAGGCAGAGTTTGTTGGTCTAAAAAGTCAGGATTTTTGGGTCATATTGGAATCTGGCCCAATTTCAAGAAATTTATTAGTCAAAAAATCTGAATTTGGGTCATGTTGAAATCTGGCCCAGTTTTGTGCTTAAAGACTGGGTCAGTCACAATTTTAGGCCAGTGTTAAGATAAAAATGGAAACAGTTTAGCATAACATCACATAAAAGGATTCAAAAATGAAAATATAATCCAATTTGCATATGATTCGAATTATAGTCCTAAATGGCAGTAGGAAAATGCATTAACAAGTTCGAACATTTTTGTCATAAAAAGCTATATTTTTTAAAGACTGTATCGAGCCCCACATAAGTCTAGTAACATTTTGTGTTCTTAATTAACATCGCTGGATTTTACACCCCAGGCCCAATGGCCTGAAGCCCATACTCAATCAGGCTTACTAGGCCATTTTTTTGCAAGTCTGGCCCAGTTTCTGCGATTTTCATTCAAAAGGCCTGAAGAAATTGAATTTCAAGTCCAATAAGGACAGAAAACACAAGGTTTAATGAATATACAAACTTTTAAGAAAAGTCAAGTCCATAATATTACAATTGGAATCCATAATTTGAACAAGGAAAATGATGTAATTTTCATAACTAGTAAATCTGGATTACAACTTTCAAAAAAAAAAAAAAAAAAAAGAAACAAACTAGTCTTAGACTAAATGAAGGGCAATAGCTGCTACTGTTTCAGCTCTATCAAATCCACATACCATTTCTTAGCCAAAACCAAACAAACACCTGCATTTTTATAACAAAATGTGCATTTTTTTGGAGTGAATCTGACTCAACTAGTGGTCAAATTCACACCTTCAATGCTGTTTTATATTACTTTCACAAATAAGTTCATGTTTTCACAAGAATTCCTTAAACAGTCTCAAACCAAACAAAACTAAGTATTAACACACATAATCTAAAGCTGAAACTAGTACACAAATACACACAGTTATGGAAAAAAACATATTTCATTTCATCTAAAAAAAAGTGGTTACATACCTTTTAAAGAGAAAAATAACAAGAATATAGGACCAAATAAAGGTCAGAAAACCAGAGAGTTGTGAGCCTTAAAACAACAACAAAAAGCACAACAACAGCCAGAAGGAAACCCAGGAAAAGACCAACTCCAAGGAATCAATATTTTGAAGCAGAAAATACAACTAGAAAACCAGTTTTTCAGAGACAACTTAGCTAGGAGAGAACCAGTTTTTTCAGCATGTTTTTGTGCTCA
This sequence comes from Nicotiana knightiana, assembly GCA_005239525.1. Classification (NCBI taxonomy): domain Eukaryota; kingdom Viridiplantae; phylum Streptophyta; class Magnoliopsida; order Solanales; family Solanaceae; genus Nicotiana; species Nicotiana knightiana. The sequence goes on from ML432654.1 coordinate 56,833, forward strand.
TCTTTATGTTTTTCAGAATGTTCTTTGTGCTTTTTTAAAGTAAAAGTGTATTTTATCAGAGTAGTGTGTGTGCAGAATTTTGTTCTTGTGATTTTTTCAGAGTGAATCCCTCTAATTATGTGTAATTGTCCTTGATTTCAGAAGTAGAATAGCCTATATATAGGCTTCCCTAGGGAGAGCATATTTTAAGAATATTCTTTATCTTTTTTGTAACAACACGACCGGTCGTCTTGAGTTCTAGTATGTCGTTCAGCGATTTAAAGTCGTAAGCAACTTGGTTTCAGGTATTATAACCCGTGGGCGTGGTCGGAATTGAATTTCAGGAAGTTTAGAATTGATTTAGAAAGAAAATTCTCATTTTAGAAGCCTTAAGTTGGAGAAATGGACTAAGGTTAAAATTTTTAGTAAATGATATCCGAATCAGGATTTGAAAGTTCCAGCAGGTTCGTATGATGATTTCGGACTTGGGTGTATGTCCGGATCGGGTTTTGGATAACCCGAGAGCGTTTTGACATATATTGTGGAAGTTAGCATTTTAGAAGGGTTTCATGAATTTGGGCTTGAAGTGCATATAAGTGAGGTTGATGTCCGTTTGGGATTGCAAGTCTGGGAATAGCTCCGTATGGTGATTCTGGAATTGGGAGCGCGATTGAAAGTGAATTGGATGTCCGTAGGTCATTTTGGGGTCATTTGGCTAAAGATAGAAGTTTGAAGGTTTTTGAAAAATCCGACTGGAAGTGAAAGCTTTGATATCGAGATCGGAATGCGATTCCGGAAGTTAGAGCAGGTCCATAATGTTGAATATGACTTGTGTGCAAAATTTGAGGTCAATCGGGTGTGATTTGATAGGTTTTTGCGTCAGATGTAGAAGTTTGAAATTTTAAGTTCTTAAAGAATTGGATTTGAGTGTGATTCGTGATTTCGGCGTTATTTGATGTGATTTGAGGGCTCGATCAAGTCCGTGTCATGTTTTGGGACAGGTTCGTGTCATTAGACGGGGTTCCGGGGGCCTCGGGTGGATTCCGGGTGGTTAACGGATCAAAGTTGAAGTTGGAAAAAGGGTTGAAGCTTGCTGTCATCTGGTGTAATCGCACCTTCGAGGCTTTGACCGCAGGTGCGGAGCCGCAGGTGCGGAGCCGCAGGTGCGAGATTTGGGGATGGAGCTGAGGGGACTGCAGGTGCGGGAGTTTGGTCGCACCTGCGGAGTCGCAGGTGCGAAGAGTGGGTCGCAGGAGCGGGATTTTTGCTGGGTCAAGTCAGAGCCACACCTGCGTTGGAATTTCCGCAGGTGCGGAGCCACAGGAGCGGCTATTGGACCGCAGTATTTTAAAAATCGGGTTTGTTCCATTTCTTTCTCATTTTTCATTTGGTTGAGGCGATTTTGGAGAGATTTTCATGGGAGATTTCATCAAGGATCAGAGGTAAGTTGTTTCTACTCGTTTCTAAGGTTAAGTACAAGATTGATGCATAAATTTGATATGGGAAATTGTGGGAAAATTGGGATTTTTGAAGAAAAACCTAGAAAATATAAATTTGGAATTTAGCCACGAATTTGAGTATGGGATGTTGAGTAAATTGCAAGATTGAACTAGTAGAGCTATGGGTAGCATGTATCTTCAAGAATTTCGGATTTCCAGGCACGTGGACCTGAGGGCATTTTGGTCATTTCTTCGAGCGGAGTCGGGAAAGTATATAATCTGAATTTGTTGTGAGTATTAGGATGAATTTTCATTGCTTTGCCGTTATGTGGTAGTTTCAGAGCGTTGTGCGTCCGTTGGAGTCATCGGAGGGGATTGGAAGCCGGTGTTGGCATTTCGGAGCGAGGTAAGTCTCCTTTCTAATTTTGTGAGGGGGAATTGTCCCCCTAGGTGAATTAGTTCAATACATGCTATTGTCTTCGGGGGCTACGTACGCACGAGGTGACGGGAGTCCGTGCGTAGCTACTATTATGCCATGTCCGGGTAGCCTAGGACCCACTAGCATGCCTTATGTGTGTATCTGTAACCCTGAATGTAATATTAAACTGCTAATATGACCAAAAACATAATTGAATGTCTAAAAGAAAGGTAGAGCTCATATTGTTAACCTTCTAAAAAGAGAATTGTTTCCGCTGTGAATATCTGTGTACCTGGACTGGGTTGTATCATGGTAAATCACTAAACTTGACAACTGAGTTTCAAAAAAAAAAGATTTCAAAACCTATATTTCATGTTTCTTTTAATAAAGATTTTACCACTTTCCTGAGAAAAACTGTTTTCTTGATAAAATACGAATTTATTATGTGGATATGTGTAACTTTGGGTGCCTAAGTCGGTTGAGTGATTCGCGAGCAGGAAGGCCCTGTATTTGTGTATGTATTCATATGAGCACCTGAGTTGCATGTATAATTCACGAGCAGGCTAGCCGTATTATGTTAACCGCGTCGCATGATCGATTCGCGAGCCGGGCAGATAGATGCATTTATGGTTCGAGCCGTTCGACCCTCGGCAGTGCACATTTTATTATTGTTGGTCCGCGCCGTTCGACCCTCGGCATTTCTTGCTCATGATATCTGTTGCGTAGTTGCTATGATATTTTCCTGATTACTAGCCTGAAATATTAAGTTGTCAATTGAAATGACAGAGATTTAAAGTTATTAAAAATACTTTTGGAAGAAGTTGTTCCTTCCCGTCGATTTATTATTATTTGATTAAATCACCATGTTGATTAATTGTTAATATGAAGAACATATAAAGTGTTAACGTGAATGGAGTTGAAAGATATTTAAATCCTGTTTTATAAATTGCCTATGATAAAACCCATGCTTAGTGTCACTCTTAAATATTTTAAATAGACCTTTAGTAAGTGTCTAATTTGACCTCTCGTCACTACCTCTCTGAGTTTAGGCGGGTGACTTACTGAGTACACGTTGTTTTTGTACTCATGCTACACTTGCTGTGCATTTTATTGCACATGTACTTTCATAGCAATGTGGAGGATTCGGAGACTTAGGCGAGCTGCACCATCCGGAGGCGACCGCAACTGACAGAGTCTCCTTCATACTGTATTTATTCATTTAAATTTCCTTGTCCAGTTGTATTTCGGACAGGCTTTGTAATGACTGTATAATTTCTTAGAAATTGCTCATGTACTTGAGCTACCGGGTTCTGGGAGATGTATCGGGATGTAATTGCTTAAGTGAAATCTTTAAATCACCGTTTTTAATTAACAGACTTTTATTTGATTATCGTGTAATAAAGTGAACAGAAATGTTTTTCATAAATGCTAAAACCGGAAAGTTATTTCAATTAATTAATGATTGGTCTTGCCTGAATTTGTGTCTGGCGCCATCACGACCTTAGGGATTTTGGGTCGTGACAACATGGTATCAGATCGCTAGGTTCCCGTAGGTCTCACGCGTCATGAGCAAGTCTAGTAGAGTCTTGCGGATCGATACATAGATGTATGTACTTATCTTCGAGAGGCTACATGGCTGTTAGGAGTAATTCCCTTCTTGATTCTTCATCGTGCGAGTTGATTCCTTTGAGGCTTATGCCTATGTTCATTCCTACTCAATCTTACACGTCGCGAAGCGCTTGCTATGGATTAGGAATTTGAGGAATGGAAATGGTGCTACGAATCTAATTAGAGATGCTTTCATGTGTAATTGGTCGTGGCCGTTGTTATGGCCCAGCAAATAGGGTAACATGTTGTCGCGCGGTGTCGATATGATGGTAGAACGTTTTCCTGTATGTTGGGGAAGATGAATGGTTTGAAAGGAGGTCTTCTTAGAGTGTGATTTCGAGATTTCAGTGCTTTTGTGCCGGTAGATGAAGGGCATTTGGGTTATGAATGGTCCGGTTGGGGTTGATAAGGTAGTAAGACTTGGTGTCTTCAAGTGAGATGGGATATGCACCTGTGACGTGTCATTGTCGTCATTTATCAAATGGAGTGCGTTAATTTGTGGGTGCTATGGGTTCTTCGGTTGCGTGGGGTCAGAGTATTGAGAGGAAGTATTGAAGAATGCAGTTGGCAGAGATCGTGAGGTGCAGTGGTTCAGTACCAGATAGGGGTTGGTAATGAAGGCAGCTAGGGAAGAGATGATCTTCAGAGAGCTTGAAGTCGTGGTGATCTGCTGGTTTGAGAGCTACAGACAATGGTCCAGAAGTAAGGCTAGGCGGTGGTTCCATTTCTAAGAGGCCAGGTGTAAGAAGCGGAAGTCGAGCAGTCGCAAAGTGGGGGAACGGAAGCATAACTTGGAATTTGGAGATATTGTCGCGCTTTATGGGTTTCCATGAGGAGAGCATGGACTAGTAAGTTGGTAAATGAAGCAGGGCGTAGGATGGGGTATTGAGGTCGCAGAGAGCGTGCATTTCAGCGTCACTGGGAGGTGTCCGTAGGTGATTTCCACAGGTGGGTTGTCTTCTGGGATAGGTTAGCAATGGCGGGATTGGCAGGTTCTGAGAGGGGTTCTAGTGGCTAGTCGGTAGGGTATAGAATGTGTGAATGATGCTAGAGAATTCGAGTATTTAGGGAGTTCTAGCAAGAGAATTTGG
>ML432656.1:0-20708 GCA_005239525.1 Nicotiana knightiana
CGGTTTTAACCGGTCTGGGCCGGTCCGGTTACGGGTCAACCCGGCCCGTTAGACACCCTTAATTGAGACTACACATCAGGGACAATCAAACTTTAGAGTAGAAACAGGAGATTCATTGAAAGCAAATTTGCAGGAATAGCCTCTTTCAGAACTATTTTATCATTCCTAGTCCATTTAGCACTAATCAAATTCCTGAATTGATGCTGACTGCTTTTAGATTCTCGAATTAACTTGAAAATCTCCCTTTCAAATCCTACTTTAAATAAACAACATATTCATGTGGAGTACGGATTAATTACTATATGAATGCTTTGTGCAACATCAAGGCACCTTCTCCACACATATCTATACTACTTTCACGCATTTGAGTGGTTCAAAAGTAAATCAGTTTGGCAAGTGATATTGGAAAGCATTTTGAACACATGAAACAGAGAAAATTATTGTGAATTCATAGCATTATAACATCCAATCAAACAATTACATGAATGAATTAGAAATTGTACCTTGACCATAAACAAAAGATCATGAAAGCCAAATAAAAGCTGAAAATAAGTATGAGATAACGCTCAGCAACTAATCCACAGAATCAACAGCAGATCCAACAACAAACAGTAGCGTGGGACCCAAAAGCAGCTGAGAACCCCATAAATTCAGTTCCCAAAATAGCAAAATCAGCGGAATCGAATAGAGATTTTAGTTTAAATCAAACTCTCAACTTCGAAACAAGCTCTAAAGCTCCATCACACTCTGAAATACCCAGAAAAATGTGAGATAAGGCAAGGATCTGAAAATGGATGTTCTCCGTCTAAGAGTCGATGCTTTGTTCTCTATCTCTCTATTGGTTTTTGGGTTTGAAAGATAACATGTTTATGTGTGGGGTTAGAATATGGCTAGAGGTTGAAGGTGACAATGGTTATAGGTGTAGCTCCTTTTGTTTTTCCGTTGCTGTTGCTGTTCTTGTTTCAGAGAGGTTGAGTGGCAGGTGGTTTTGCTTTAGAGAGGTTGTTGTTGAAGGTGTGAAGAAGAAGAAGAAGAAGGGGTGGAAACGGCTCAGCTTTTATGGAAGGGGGAAGTGGGATATCATTTTTTTCTGATTTTTTGCGTCTCTTTTCTGTATCTAATGAAGACAAGAATGGTGAGGAGGAAGTAGGGAGCAGAACCGCTGCCGGATTGATAGGGCGTGTCTCCAGGGATTAGGTCTTGCAAAATGCTCCTTTTTAAAGAGAGGGGGGATTGGGCCAAGGGTGTCTTTAAAAGCAACTTAGATTTTGGGCTTCAAATTAAGCTGGCCCAAACGAAATTAGAAGACCAAATCTACTTCTTTGCTTTTCTTTTGATTTTAAATTCTAACAAATTAAAACCTTACTTAAATCTAATTAGAAAAATTAATTCTATTTATCTATTAACAAATGCATGAAATATTTTGTTTGAGTTTTATGTATTAATTCTAACAATTAAAGAGTAACTAATTCCAAAAATGCAAATTAAACCTACGATGGCATGAAACAAAAATGTGATAATTTTTTATGATTTTTCTTATGATTTTAAAATATTAAACATGCATGAAATGTAACTAAATAAAAAAAACTCCTAAAATTCATTAAAATTATTTTTGGTCTATTTCTAGAAGTTATTTCCATGCAGGGCAAAAATTGGGTGTTCACAGCTGCCCCTGTTTGCTCGAGAACATGAAGAGTTTTCGGGCAAAGATAAAGTGAGCAACCACGAGCAATTTTTGCCCGTTTGGTACTCCATTTGGAAGCATTTGAAAAAGTTTTACCGAACCTTGCTTCGGATGTTGCCTACATATCCTTGGCTATAAAAGAATCAGGTCGGTGTAGTTCTGGAAGTTTTGGTAGCTGGGACTACCGGAAAGCTGTGATTTCACTGATGTTGTTGCTGCTTACTTCTTGCTGAGCTCCTTATTATAGCAAAATCAAAATGAAAAAGACTAAACTAAACCTATCAACTACGAGTTACAAGATTCCTATCTATGAGTCTTCTGAAACTTGATCTTGAGTCTTGGTTGTTTCTTCACGCAGGCTCTGATATGAATCTTGATGCTTGTTAGCTGTATGTGCTGATTCAATCTTCTTCAGCTTTTCGGATCAAGAAGGGCCATGCATAGCTTGTGACGTCAATCTATCTTGAGCAGTCTACATCATTTCCGTTTCTGTACCTTGGGTTTGGTCTTTTCTTTTCTTCTTTTCTTTTATTATGAATTGAGACATCTTATTTTGGTCGTCTCGAATCTATTGTAACCTGCGAAAAATCAAAGCAAACGAACGAAATATTCTGCCCTAGTTTTCACTAGGAAAATTTCGTGAGTTATTGTAACGAAACCTATGCTACTTCATTATTGAAAGCAATGAAAAGTCGGGAATGGTGTACATGAAGTTATTGTATACTAGGGAGTGGATGCCCTATGACCAAAAAGTAAAATCAACTAGGGATTGGAGAACCTATGTTGGAAAAGATCGACAGGTTATGCTGTCGTCAAGAAAAGATCACCGGGTTATGCCGGTGCCTAGGGGTGAGGATCAACGGGTTATGCCGTTGTCAAGAAAGAAATCACCAGGTTATGCTGGTGTCTGGAAAGGTCAACAAGTTATGTTGTTACCGGGAAAAAGGAGATCACTGGGCTATGCCAGTGTCAGGAAGTGATAAACAGTTTATGCTGTTGTCAGAAAAAGATCACCAGGTTATGCTTGTGCCTGGGGGGAGGATCAACGGGTTATGCCGTTGTCAAGAAAGATATCACCAGGTTATGTCGGTGTCTGGAAAGGTCAACAGGTTATACTGTTGTCTGAAAAAGAGATCACTGGGCTATGCCAGTGTCTGGAAATGATCAACGAGTTATGCCGTTGTCAGGAAAAGAAGAGATTACCAGGTTATGCTGGTGTCTGGAAAGGTCAACAGGTTATGTTGTTGCCTGGGAAAAGAGATCACTGGGTTATGCCAGTGTCTAGAGAAGAAAAGATCACCAGGTTATGATGGTGTCTGGAAAGGTCAACAGGTTATGCTGTTGCCTGAAAAAGAGATCACTGGGTTATGCCAGTGTCTGGAGATGATCAACAGGTTATGTTGTTGCCAAGAAAAGGAAAGATCACCAGGTTATGCTGGTGTCTGGGAAGGTCAACAGGTTATGTTGTTGCCTGGAATAAGAGGTCATTGGATTATGCTAGTGTCTGGAAAAGAAAATATCACTAGGTTATGCTGGTGTCTGGAAAGGTCAACAGGTTATATTGTTGCCTGAAAAAGAGATCATTGGGTTATGCCAGTGTCTGGAAATGATCAACAGGTTATGCTGTTGTTAGGAAAATAAAATATCACCAGGTTATGCCGGTGTCTGGAAAGGTCAACAGGTTATGCTGTTGCCTGAAAAAGAGATCACTGGGTTATGCCAGTGTCTGGAAATGATCAACAGGTTATGCTGTTGTCAGGAAAAGGAAAGATCACCAGGTTATGCTGGTGTCTGGGAAGGTCAATAGGTTATGTTGTTGCCTGGAAGAAGAGATCACTGGGTTATGCCAGTGTCTGGAAAAGAAAAGATCACCAGGTTATGCTGGTGTCTGGGAAGGTCAATAGGTTATGTTGTTGCCTGGAAGAAGAGATCACTGGGTTATGCCAGTGTCTGGAAAAGAAAAGATCACCAGGTTATGCTGGTGTCTGGGAAGGTCAATAGGTTATGTTGTTGCCTGGAAGAAGAGATCACTGGGTTATGCCAGTGTCTGGAAAAGAAAAGATCACCAGGTTATGCTGGTGTCTGGGAAGGTCAATAGGTTATGTTGTTGCCTGGAAGAAGAGATCACTGGGTTATGCCAGTGTCTGGAAAAGAAAAGATCACCAGGTTATGCTGGTGTCTGGGAAGGTCAATAGGTTATGTTGTTGCCTGGAAGAAGAGATCACTGGGTTATGCCAGTGTCTGGAAAAGAAAAGATCACCAGGTTATGCTGGTGTCTGGGAAGGTCAATAGGTTATGTTGTTGCCTGGAAGAAGAGATCACTGGGTTATGCCAGTGTCTGGAAAAGAAAAGATCACCAGGTTATGCTGGTGTCTGGGAAGGTCAATAGGTTATGTTGTTGCCTGGAAGAAGAGATCACTGGGTTATGCCAGTGTCTGGAAAAGAAAAGATCACCAGGTTATGCTGGTGTCTGGAAAGGTCAACAGGTTATGATGTTGCCTGAAAAAGAGATCACTGGGTTATGACAGTGTCTGGAAATGATCAACAGGTTATGCCGGTGTCTGCGAGGGAGTGGGACCCTATGTTGGAATCAACTAAGGAATGGAATGTCCTTGGTTGGAAAAGGTTTGGCTAGGGATTGGATACCCTATGCTACTTTATGTTTGACTCATTTTCAACTTCGTTTCTTCTTTTTCTTTTTCTTTTTGTTTTTCTTTTCTTTTTCTCTTTTTTTATTTTATTTTTATTTTTATTTTTATATTCATTCATGCGGGAAAGAATTTTTGGAGGAAACTTCCCTTTTTGGAGTCAATGCTACAAAGGCTTCTTCTAGACCTTGCGCAATTTCTTTTGGTTGCACTTGCTTTTGCATGGTTTGCTTTCGAGTTGCACCTGTTTCATATTTTCAAACAAAAAAAAATTGTTAGTTTGGAACTGTGGTTGGTTTTGCAGCCTTGATTTTCAACTGTTTGATCTCAGTTCTTTTGATGAAGATATCCAACGCTTGCTTGCAAACTGGGGATTGGGTTTCATTTCTAAACCCGGGGACCCTGGCTTTCCAGATTTTTCCGTGGTGATCGGTCACGTGAGACCCGACATTTCGACTTTATTTTGCCTTTATAGGCCTTTAACTTGCTTTTTCTTTTGGATTTCCAGAGTATCGGGGGGAATTTTTGGCCCCTCAAATTCTGCTGCAGCGGTTAGTCTCGTGGGACTTAACCTTTTTCAACTTTATTTCGCCTTCATCGACCTTTCATTTCTGATTTTTACCTCAACTTTAGCCTTAAGGAATTTGGAGTATTTTGGTTTTTCAGACCTTACCGATGTGGTTAGCCACGTGAGACTCAACTTTTCAACTTCATTCATCTTTATAGGCACTTCAATTTGATTTTCTCCTTTCAAGGGTTTTGAGTTTGAAGCATCGACCGCTATGGCCAGTCGAGATCGACTTGATGCCCCTGACGAGGATGGGTGCCTTTTTCATATTAGTCCGTGTCAAATGAGATCCCTGTAAATCAGTCTTGCCATCCTTTCTTTGTCTTATAGAGTTAGACCGAAAGGGATTGAAAAACAATAAATGACAGAATAGATAATGAATTTAAACGAGAGGTATCCCTTTCTGGGAAAGGAAGGAAGGACTTATCTGGGGTGCATGCGGACTTCAATGAACATGACATGCATTTTGGACTGGATGCCTGATCCATGTAAACTGTCCGACTCTCAGACATTCATCACAACTATCACCTCGAGATCGAGAAACCTTTCCCTGGACTGTGTCCATGTTAGTGACCCATTATCCTTTTGGATCAGTGGCGCCCTTTGTGGGTTTTCACCAACTGACCTCTCTCATTTCTCTTCTCACCATCGCCTTGTAGTGCTCTTTGCGAGTTTTCACTAACAAGATTCTCTCATTTTTAATTTCTCTGCTTACCGTCGCCTCACGGTGCCCGTGTGGGTTTTCACCGATAAGACTCTCTCATTTTATTTCTCTCATTTGCTTGCACCAGATCAGACACTGTATCCTCCAACTTTAGACATCTTTGCCGATTGATCTGAAGGACTTGAACAGGGTTTTGGTGAAAAGAATTTGTATGAATTACAACCTTGGAACCTTTTATGCGAAAACGTCGTTGGGCATAAAATTTACCCCAGCTTAAACTCTTGGGAAAATGTGAAATTTTATTTTGGTGTGACTGAACCCCAGGGAGAGGCTGCCTACGTATCCTTTCGGAACGAACGTAGTTCAGGGAACTTTTGTTTTTGTTTCCGTTTTTTATTTTTGCCTTGTTTTTCCTCTGTTTTGTTTTGTTTTTTCTTTTTTTCTTTTTTTTTTCATTTCATCATTTTTTGTTTCTTTTTCCTCTTTGTTTTTCATTTTTTTTCATTTTTCAACATTTCTTTTTTCTTTTTTTCCAATAACACTTTCGGGTTCCAAAGAGGATAATAAAAAAAGAGTAACCGGCTCAAAGGGTTTGTAAAAGGGTTAATGGTGTTTGGATAGCGAGAATGAAAGCCTTCGTCATCCCAACTGGAGAATATTTGAAAATATATGGAGGATCAAAAATAGTACCTTCTGACTGCACCTGCGTTGATAGTTGTTTCAGGGACATTTTCTTCGATGTACCCAAAGTACAAACGCACTCTTTTGGCAGTACTCTTGTAGTAATGTATGGACCTTTCCATTATGAACCAATTTTCCTTTGGTTGTTCTGATTCATTGTTTTATTTCCTTGACCAAACTTTATTTGCATTTGGATTCTTGATTCATCATTTCGAACTCTGACAACGTTTTAGGATCTTTTGACTGCACCTTCTTTGACAGTTGTTTCAGGGACATTTTCTTCGATTTACCCCAAGTACAAACGCACTCTTTTGGCAGTACTCTTGTAGTAATGTATGGATCTTTCCAATCTGAATAGATTTTCCTTTGGTTGTTCCAATTTATAACTTCATTTGCATTCTGATTCATTATTTCGAAGTCTGACAGCGTTTTAGGATCTGGGCATGAAGTCTGCAAGCATGTCATGTTATTGAAATTTGCATTTAAACAAAACTGAAAGTAGAGTAAGAAAGAGACAAGATTAAGAAACGAGACGTTCTTGGAAAATGAAATATTAATTCCATTTGATTTTTTTTATTTTTTTTTTATTTTGATGATTTTTTTTAAAGATAGAAGGGTTTACATCGAAAAGTAAGACAATAAAGTAAAACATCCGAATCACACCCTGGGATAATCCGGACGCAGAAAGGATAGCAAGACTGGCTACCAAGACTCCCATCTGATGGGGGAACTTTCAGGTTTGCTGACCGTTTTTGGCTTTTCTTCTGTCCCGGCAATGGCTGCAATGGCCTTCAGTGCCGGATCAAATTCTTCATCTTCACAAATCATTCCGACCACCGGCCCAGTGTGAGCAGGCAGGGGATTGTTCATCATATTAGGGTCATCTTCATCCCTAAGCACTATTGCCTGGACCTCGATGAGATCTTCCACTGCTCTTTTGAGAGTCCAACAATCTTTAGTGTCATGCCCCACGGCTCTAGAGTGGTATTCACATCTAGCATTAGCCCGGTGTGAGGGGGACTCGGGATTCGGCCGGTTTGGGGCCACTGGCTGCAACAGACCTATCCTGACCAACTTTTGGAGCAAGCTAGAGTAGGATTCACCAATAGGGGTGAACTGATTCTTTTTGAAAGGCTCTCTTGGGCGAGGATTGTNCTGTGGCCGCGTATAATATTGCGCGTTCATAATCGCATAGGGAGGCGGTGCCATGGCATATGCAGCATTATCTTGATAGGGATAATAGTGTTATGGGACGTTAGGAAGCATGTATGGTTGGTTGAATGCCCTGCAGGCCCCCTCCAAGCTCGAAGTCATCATAGCTCCTTCTTCTCTCTCGTTTCTATTCATAAAACTCCCTAACTCATTCTGAACGGCCTGTGATGCGGCCTTAAAAGAAGCTTGACTCAAGATTCGGCCCGTTTTCAAACCATTTTCGACCATCTCCCCAATTTTGATAGCTTCGGCGAACGGTCTACCCATAGCAGATATCATGTTCTGGAAGTAGTCAGCCTCTTGGGCCTGTAGGAAGACCGTAACCATTTATGTTTCGTCCATGGGAGGCTTTACCCTGGCAGCTTGCTCACGCTATTTGACAGCATATTCGCAAAAGCTTTCCACAGTTTTCTTTTTCAAATTGGACAAAGAGTTCCTGTTAGGAGCAATGTCCACATTATACTGGAACTGGCAGACAAAGTCTTGGGCCAAATCGTCCCACATATGCCAATGAGTAATTTCTTGATCCATATACCATTCAGAAGCGATCTCGATAAGGCTTTCTCTGAAATAGGCCATCAGCAACTCTTCTTTTCCATCAGCACCCCTCAGCTGGTTACAATATCGTTTCAAGTGAGCCATCGGGTCTCCGTGCCCGTCATATTTTTCAAACGTTGGTGTCTTGAAACCAACTGGCAGGTGAACATGTGGAAACATGCATAAATAGGAGTAGGAGAGACTCTTCTGACCACTAAAACCATGTATGTTCTTTAAGCTTTGCTCTAAGTTTCTCATCTTCTGAGCCATTTCTTCTTGCTCGGGGTTTCTCATTTTTTGCTGACCCACGGGAGACTCATATTGCGAGTGCTGAGGGTAAGAGTTTGTCTTGGGCACTGTTGGTTGTGCCATGGTGAGGATTGGTGGTGCAGTGAATATTGCTGGCAGTGCCCTTGAATCTGGCGCCTGGGGGTGATCCACAGAAGGCATTCCAGGGCCATTAGGCGGCATTAGAGGGCGCCCACATGGGAAGATTGAATTGGGCACAAGGATGTTGGAAAGCCTATTTGAACCGGGAATCAACTCAGAAAAACGAGGGATTACACTTGGTGGTCCCCTACCATTAGACCAGGCGTCCCACATTTCCAACATGCGGCGACGCAACATTTTGTTTTCTTCAGCAGTTGCTGAGTCAGGCTGTGGAATAGCCGATGTCGGGCTATCCTCAGGACCGATGATGGCAGATTGCTTGCGGAGGCCATTTTTACCCTTGGATCTTGTGAGGGAAGTAGGCTATACTACCAACAAAACCAACCACCAAAACCTGGCTAATTTGCACACACAACAACCTGGTTAGTTTGAGACATTTAACAAATAGGAAATTGCGTTTTGGGATGCAATGCACCTAACAATTAAACGCTTCTATCATGTGATTGAACGGTTTCATGTTTCATCCCAGCCTTTAAATGTCCCTTTCAAATTTTATCTCTCCCTCTTCTCCTTTTTCATATTTCGATTTCTTTTCCTTTCTTTTTTGTTTTTGTTATTTTCACTCTTTGTTTTTTTCTCATTTATTCTTTTGTCACTCTTTTCTTTCTCTTTTTGTTTTTCTCTTTCTTTTCACTCTTTTCTTTATTTTCACTCTTTTCTTTTTCTTTTTTATTTATTTTTCACTCAATTTATTTATGGCTATGATCGAATCTGATGGGGATTGCCTACGTATCATGGCGCCGCATGAATCAGATCTTGCGTAGTTCGGAAAGATTGAGAATGGAGTAAATAAAGCTAACTCTTTTTTTTGAATTTCGTTTATTTCATTTTTGAAATTTTTTTTTAAAAAGAAGATAGAAAATATTTTTGGCTCTTTTTTTTTCTCTTTCTTTTAAGGAAAAAGAAAATATTTTTGGATTTCAAATATTGCCTCTACATTTTCAAAAGAGGAATCTTTAAAGAAAGATAGATATTTTTTTGGATTCTTGTCTTCTAAATTTTTGTTTCTTTTGGAAAAATATTTCTAAAAGAGGGAAAACATTTTATTTTGGATTTTGATTGATTATTTTACCTAGTTTTTGTTGTTTTTGAATAAAAGCTTTCAAAGAAGGAAATATTTTTTTGGATTTTTTTTTTTAAAATTTATTTTAAAATCTTTTCTTTTTTTCATTTTGAGATTTTCAGGAAGGTAAATATTTTTTGGGATTTTTTGAAATTTGGGGTCTCAAAGAAAGATGTTTCTAAAGAAGGAAAAATATTTATGAGTTTTCTTTTTGAAAATTTTGGAAAATAAGAAGGTAGAAAATATTTTTTGTATTTTGATTTGATTTGACTTTTTTTTTTCGAATGAAAAATATTTTTGGGTTCTGAAACATTTTTTTTTCTTTTTATATTTTATTTGTTTGGAATTTCCTAAGAAAATACTCTTAAAGAAGGAATTAAACGAAAATATCTTCTTCTTTTTTGGGATTTTCTTTTTTTTAATATTATTGGGGAGGAATTAAAGAAAATATTTTTGGATTTTTAAAAATTGGGGTCGGGAACGATGAGGTTTGCCTACGTATCTCACATCCGGTGAGAATCAGACCTGCGTAGTTCTGTCAGTTTTGACGGAACCGGGGAATATGACTTTTGAGAAAATTCATTTATTTCCTATCTTTTAGACAGAGTTTCAGAATTTCAAATACATATCTCTCACTCTTTGTTTTTTTGATTTCCTTTTTGTTTTTGTTTTATTTTCTTTCCTATTCTAGAAGCCGGTCAACATGCATGCCGAAACAAACAAATGCCAAGTAGCACGTAAGATGCATCAGGATGGTCTTTTATTTTGGGTTCATCTGTCCTAGACGGATCCAACCCCTGTGTTGAGTCCCCTAAGTCAAATGTACGTGATGCAAATAAGCATTCCTACTAGGGATCTGACATGAGGTTTTGTTATTCTAGGTTTGAATCCTGGGGTTTTGTTCTAGACCAGGCTTACCCGAGCGGACAGCTCGAGCCGAGGTCGGGGCAACGTACCTAGAATACAGAACCTTCACCGGCTTTGCAACTTGTCCGTACCTCGTTCTAAAATTTGGATATGACTCAAACAGAAAAGAAGTCACACGAAGTGCACACTTCCCAGATGATTTAGAAGACTCAGAGAGAAGGGGGTTTCGGCACAATTTATATACAATTCAGATAATATCAAAGCGGTAAAAAAAAGTGGCATTTAACACATTAGGTTCAAACATGTAAATCAGATAATAAAGCCAAATATAACAGTTATTCTAAACTCGAATTATGAACCCTGAAAGAGAGATTTTGGGTTCTTGTCCCCAGCAGAATCGCCAGAGCTGTCACACCTCCCTTTTCACTACCCCAGATTAACAAAGGGTAATAAGGGAGTTTTTTCAATTAAAGTGACATTATTCGATTTTGAGACTTATTATTATTTCAGAGTCGCCACCCGGATTTTTGACGATGCTCCGGGACACCGTTTTGTTTTGAAAATCCCAAACCAAGGAAAATTTTGACTCTGTTTTAATTTGTCTGCGACCAGAAATCAGAGTAAGGGATTCTGTTAACCCGGGAGAAGGTGTTAAGCATTCCCGAGTTCCATCGTTCTAGCACAGCCGCTTAACTATTGATATTTGGCCTAATTATCTGATTATTTACATATTTTAAACCTATTGCTTTTTAACCGTTTTCACTTTTAGCCGCTTTCAATATTTATGGAACTATTTTAATATAAGCCACGATGACGTGCACTTGTTATTTTTGGGCACGTTGCAAACTGCGCCACATTAAATGTACCCGCGATTTATAACAGGTTCATTAATTAATATTTTGAGTTAGAGTTGGGGACATGAGTTGCCGCACCCGAGTGTATATTATATAGTCATGACTATGGTCATGACGATTAAAAATGTCTATTTGAGGCGGTATTCAATTATTCTCTAAGTTTTGGAATCTTTACCTAAAAGAGGTATTTTAGCTTATGGGATGTGTATATAAACCACTTTTGATATTTGTGGACTTATCTTGGAACAAGTCATGATGGCGTGCACTTGTCTGTCTTTCGGACATTTGTAACTACGCCACATGAAATGCACCCATAATTACAACATGTGATTTTTATTATAATTTGAAGCTGAAGACGGGGACATGAGTTGCCGCACCCGGGTGTAGAGTACGTAGTCAATACTATGATCGTGACGGTTTTGTAGTGCCTATTTGAGGCGATGTTTGATTATTCTTTATGTTTTCCATTTGATGGAGCATTTTAGCTTTAAGACCGATTAGGATGCTTATGGATTTATCTTGGACAAGTCACGATGGCGTACACTTGTTATTTTTGAACACACGGCAAACACGTTACATGAAATGCACCCGTGATTGCTATGTGCGTTTTTATTAATTGCTTAGAGTTGAGGGTCGGGGGCATGAGTTTCCACTCCCGAGTGTAGGTTACGGTATCATGACTATGCTACGGGAGCCGTACCCATAGCCAAGATAATTTATTATTAATCACTTAAAGCAAACTACTATATTCTTATTATTTTCCTAAAAAAATTAATTTGAGATTATTGTGAGGTAAAGAGTTAGGAAATTCACTTGTTTGAGCGTAACCATACCTTTTGTTACATATATGTGATTAAAAATTTTATTTTTCACTATTGTAGTTGATCCTCATTGAGTTGATCTGATTACTTTATTTTTGAGGTATGGCCTGCCAGTAGCCGATTTGCTATGTAAGATACTATTGATCTAAATACAAACCTACCCCTTATGTTTAATGGGGTCAACAACTCTTTCATTATCTAAAGCCTAAATTTGTTATTGGTATGTAAAGATAGCTAATAGCGAAAAGGAAAGATTAATCACCAACGGCTTTAAGCCATGGACATTTAGGCTATTCAATTGTAGTTGAGACTACACATCAGGGATAATCAAACTTTAGAGTAAAAACAGGAGATTCAATTTGAAAGCAAATGTTGTAGGAATAGCCTCTTTAAGAACTATTTTATCATTCCTAGTCCATTTAGCACTAATCAAATTTCTGAATTAATGCTGAATGCTTTTAGACTCTCGAATTAACTTGAAAATCTCCCTTTCAAATCCTACTTTAAATAAACAACATATTCATGTGGAGTACGAATTAATTACTATATGAATTCTTTGTGCAACATCAAGGCACCTTCTCCACACATATTTGTACTACTTTCACGCATTTGAGTGGTTCAAAAGTAAATCAGTTTGGCAAGTGATATTGGAAAGCATTTTGAACACATGAAACAGAGAAAATTGTTGCGAATTCATAGCATTATAACATCCAATCAAACAATTACATGACTGAATTAGAACTCGTACCTTGACCATAAACAAAAGATCATGAAAGCCAAATAAAATCTGAAAATAAGTATGAGATGATGCTCAGCAACTAATCCACAGAATCAACAGCAGATCCAACAACAAACAGCAGCGTCGGACTCAAAAGCAGCTGAGAACCCCATAAATTCAGCTCCCGAAATAGCAAAATCAGCGGCATCGAGTAGAGATTTTAGCTTAAATCCAACTCTCAGCTTCGAAACAAGCTCTACAGCTCCATCACACTCTGAAATACCCAGAAAAACGTGAGAGAAGACAAGGATCTGAAAATGGGTATTCTGCGTCTAAGAGTCGATGCTATGTTCTCTATCTCTCTGTTGGTTTTGGGGTTAGAAAGATATCAGGTTTATGTGTGGGGTCAGAATTTGGCTAGAGATTGAAGGTAACAATGGCTGTAGGATTAACTCCTTTTGTTTTTTCGCTACTGTTGTTGTTCTTGTTTCGGAGAGGTTGAGTGGCGGGTGGTTTAGCTTTGGAGAGGTTGTTTTTGAAGGTGTGAAGAAGAAGAAGGGGTGTAAATGGTTCAGCTTTTATGGAAGGTGGAAGTGGGATATCATTTTTTTCTTATTTTTTGTGTCTCTTTTCTGTATCTAATGAAGACAAGAATGGTGAGGAGGAAGTAGGGAGCAGAACGACTGACGGGTTGATAGGGGGTCTCTCCAGGGATTAGGTCTTGCAAAATTCTCCTTTTTAAAGAGAGGGGGGATTGGGCCAAGGGTGTATTTAAAAGCAACTTAGATTTTGGGCTTCAAATTAAGCTGGCCCAAACGAAATTAGAAGACCAAATCTACTTCTTTGCTTTTCTTTTGATTTTAAATTCTAACAAATTAAAACCTTACTTAAATCTAATTAGAAAAATTAATTCTATTGATCTATTAACAAATGCATGAAATATTTTGTTTGATTTTTATGTATTAATTCTAACAATTAAAGAGTAACTAATTCCAAAAATGCAAATTAAACCTACGATGGCATGAAACAAAAATGTGATAATTTTTTATGATTTTTCTTATGATTTTAAAATATTAAACATGCATGAAATGTAAATAAATAAAAAAACTCCTAAATTCATTAAAATTATTTTTGGTCTATTTTTAGGAGTTATTTCCATGCGGGGCAAATATTGGGTGTTCACACCTCCACGAGTAAAATTGGTGGACATCTAGGGATTGGTTGTGGAACAGAGAGGTGAAAGGGAAAATTGAAGCCAAGAAGGTCGCTTATGCAAAGTTAGTGGAGATCAAGGGTGAGGATAAGAAGAGGGTGAACATGTAGAGGTATAAAACGGTGGAGAAGGAGGCAAAGTTGGCGATTAAGGCAGAAAAGATGACCACATTTGAACGCCTATATGTAGAACTTGAGGGCTAAGGTGAGGATAAGAAGCTATACAGGTTATCCTAGGCAAAGAAAAGAGGTCCCGGGACCTGGACCAAGTGAAGTGCATTAAGGAAGAGAAAGGCAAAGTATTGGTGGAAGAGGAACACATTAGATGGCAGACATACTTCTATAAACTCTTGAATAAAGAGGGGGAAAAGAATATTGTGCTGGCAGATTTGGAGCACTCTGAGAGTCATAGAAATTTTTGTATTGTAGGCATATAAAGGTTGAGGGGGCTATTCACAGAATGAGCAGGGGAAGAGCCACCAGGCCGGACAAGATCCCGATAAAATTTTAGAAGAGCGCGAGTAGGGCATGTTTGAAGTAGCTTACTAGGTTGTTAAATATACCTTTTAGCGCGGCAAAAGTTCCCGAGGAATGGAGGTACAATACAATGATTCCGTTGTAGAAGAACAAGGATGATATCTATAATTGAAATAATTATAGTGGTAGGAAGCTACTAAGCCACACTATGGAAGTTCACGGGAGAGTGGTGGAGATGGGGTTCAGAAGGGGTATGTATATTTTGAGAACCAGTATAAATTCATGCCATAATGTTTGACTACTAAAGCCATTCACCTTGTAAGAATATTGGTGGAGCGGTATTGGGAAAGGAAAAGGGACTTACATGTGGTGTTCATTGACCTAGAAAAAGCATACGATAAAGTCCCAAGAGAGGTTCTGTGGAGATGTTTGGAGACTAACTGTGTACCTATTGCTTATAAAATGGTCATTAAGGTCATGTATGTTGGAGTAAGAATATTGGTGGAGCGGCATTGGGAAAGGAAAAGGGACTTACATGTGGTGTTCATTGACCTAGAAAAAACATACGATAAAGTCCCAAGAGAGGTTCTGTGGAGATGTTTGGAGACTAACTGTGTACCTGTCGCTTATAAAAGGGCCATTAAGGTCATGTATGTTGGAGCCAAGACACGAGTAAGAACATCGGGAGGAGACTCATGAGACATTCTAGTCGTGATGAGGTTGCACCAGGGATCAACGCTTAGTCTATTTTTATTTTCCTTGCTGATGGATGAATCGATGCACCACATTCTCGGAGAGGTGTTATAGGTCATATTATTTGCAGAAAATGTAGTATAATTGACAAGACGCGAGACGGTGTTAATGATAGACTAGAGGTTTAGAGATATACCCTAGAGTCTAAGATTTTCCGCTTGAACAAAACTAAAAAAAATAGTTAGAGTGAAATTTTAGTGATGTAACTCATGAGGCTGATGTGGAAGTAAGGCTTGATACAAAAGTCAATCTCACAAGAGGAAGTTTCAAATATCTTGCGTCTATAATCTAAGGTAATGGGGAGATTAACGAAGATGTCATACATCGTATTGGAATAGAATGGATAAAATGAAGGCTCGCGTCCTATGTCTTGCGTGATAAGAATGTTCCACCAAGACTTAAAGGTAAATCTATAGAGTGGTTGTTTGATCGGCTATGTTGTATGTGGCAGAGTATTGGCCAGTCAAGAATCTCTTGTCTAGAAGAGTAAAGTAGCAAAAATGAGGACGCTATAGGCATACGAGGAGATATATAATTAGGAATGAGGTTATTCGGTACAAGGTGAGAGTGGCCTTTGTAGTGGACATGATGGGAGAAGCAAGGTTGATGTGGTTCGGGCATGTATGGAGGAGATGCACAGATGCCCAGTAAGGAGGTGTGAGGGTTGGAAATGGTGGGTGTAAGGAGAGGTAGAGATAGACCGAATAAGTATTGGGGAGAGGTAATTAGGCAAAACATGATACATCTTCAACTTATGGAGAACATGACTCTTGATAGGAGGTGTGGAGGTCGAGGATTACGGTAGTCAGGTAGTAGATAGCCGCACATTTTTGATCTTCATAATAGTAGTATTAGTATTGCTTCCGTATTTTCTTATTCTTAGTTTTTTATTACTACCTACTTTTTTTTGCTTCAGTTATCTTTTTTTTTTTTTTTTTTTTTGCTGTAATTATTTCTTCTTTTTTTCATGGCTTCTTCTCCACTATCATATTTCTTTTTTATGACGGCTGGGATTATGCTTTATTTGAACCAAGGGTCTATAAAAAATAACCTATCTACATTTATAAGATAGGGATAAGGTCTGCGTATACACTACTCTCGCCAGACCCCACTTGTGAAATTTCACTAATTATAACGTTGTTGTTTTAAACTTAGTCATCTAAATTAATTATTTTATGTAAGATTTTGTTATTGATATATCCCAAATACATATGTCATAGATTATTTGACTCGAGTAAGTAAGAAGAAGATGTAATTTTATTATTATCAATGTCCATTACATTTAGTTTGAAAAGGTCCTCAGTAAGGTAACCTTTTCCTAAAAATTTTACTCTTACTTATAAAATCTTATCTGATATAAAAATGCACTTAAACCAGTTCTTGACGAGAAGTGTAGTAGTGTCACGACCCATTTTTATCCTTCGAAAGGTATCGTGACGGCACCTAGTCTCTATGATTAGCTAAGCCTAGCA
Source organism: Nicotiana knightiana (assembly GCA_005239525.1). Lineage (NCBI taxonomy): Eukaryota > Viridiplantae > Streptophyta > Magnoliopsida > Solanales > Solanaceae > Nicotiana > Nicotiana knightiana. Next base: position 16,682 of record ML432656.1, read on the forward strand.
TTTGAAGAAAAATGACAGAATCAATAAAATAAAGACATAAAAGAACTCAAGTAGATATAACATAGCTGCTCAGCATATACACTTTCACTTCCCAAAACCCGGAATGTCACCATATTCACAAGCTCTGTACTAAATGTAGCTCTATACAATGAAACAGTGGAAAAATACACAAGTCTTCTATGCCTATACTAGAGTAGACGGGACCTCGTGGGATTCTGCGGATGCGGAAGAATTACCTCGTGGTCTCCTGGCTGCTGCTAGGACGACTCCTAGCCACGATACTGGGTGTTGGTACCTGGATCTACACATGGGGAAAACATGCGCAGGAAAGGGCGTGAGTACTCCACATTCGGTACACCGTAAGTGCCAAGCCTAACCCCACTCACTAGTGATGAGGTCAGGTTGAGGCTCTACTGAGTTTGTAAAACAAGTCAATATACAATTTAAAACAACGAAAAATAGTTAAGCAATGATAAACATGATTAACAAAAATGGAAGGATTTAATAACAAAAAAAGAGCCCTCGGCTCAACACAACATATATCTCAACAGTAAATGTGCAATGCAGTACACGGGGAAAGCTCCCGGATCTCAGTCCGTAATCCCAATTTTAATATGATATGCAGTACGGGGGAAAGCTCCCGGATCTCTGTCCGTAGTCCCAATTTAAATATGCATTTCAGTACAGGGGAAAGCTCCCGGATCTCGGTCCATAGTTCCAATTTAAATATGAAATGAAGTACAAAGGGAAAGCTCCCGGATCTCAGTCCGTAGTCCCAATTCAAATATGCAAAGCAGAAGTATGTCAATTATGGCTTAATTAAACAGTCCGGGAAAACAATAGGCAAGAATAGAGTAAAACTACCTAAGCATGATGTGACTAGTAGAAAATAAGAGGAAATCAAGTCAGAACAGGTAGGCATGCTTACTCTTAGGCTATCTACTCAATTAAGATAGGAAACAATAATATATGAATGAAAATGAGCCTTGTCATGGGAGTAAAAATAGGATTTTAGCAACAATGACCCGTGTAGCACTCGTCACCTCACGTACACGGTGTCCACGTAAAAAAATCAATATAAAATGCCTAAGGGAAAGTCCCCAACACAGAATTAGGCAAGACACTTACCTTGACTGCGCTATTCAACTCAATACCACGCTCTTGCCACGAGTATCTGACTCCGGGTGGCCTAAATCTATTCAAATCGATTGTATGGCGTAAATATCACTTCAAGGGAACAAAATTGCTAATTATTTATAAGATAATATGCGAAATTAGGAAATTCGCCCAAAAAGTTCCTCGGGCCCACATCTCGGAATCGGGTAAAATTTATATTTCCCGAACACCCATTCGCTCATGAACCCACTCGAACAAGAATCAACAAACTCCGACGTCTAAATCTCCCTAAATCCTCAGATTTCTACTTGGGAAAATTTCATCTCATTTTCATGGTTTTTCATCCAATTTCATTGATTAGATTGAGGAAAATGATAGAGATTATCGATATATAAAGGGATTAAGGTTAGAAAACGTTACCTATGATTCTCCTCTTCAAATACTACTGAAAATCGCCAAGTTCCGAGCTCAAAATCGATTTTGGAATTATGAAATTCAAACCCTCAGATTTTTGGTATAAACTGCCCAGATATTTCGCACCTGCGACACTGGAATCGCACCTGCGGAAACCCAATCGCAGGTGCGGAAATTCATTAAGTGGCATGGGGTCGCACCTGCGGCACCCCTTTCGCACTTGCGTGCCCACACCTGCGAAAATACCATCGCAGGTGCGGAAATTCATTTAATGGTCTGGGTCGCACCTATGGCACCCCCTTCGCACCTGCGTCTCCGCACCTGCAGAAATACCATCCCAGGTGCGAGACACCAGAACCAGAATGGTTCAGCTGTTTCTCAACTTCTCAAACTCACCCATTGGGCATCTGAAACAACCCCTAGGCCCCCCGGGACCTTAACCAAACCTACCAACTGACCCTAGTACCTTGTTCAAACTTGGTCGAGTCTTAAAAACACATCTCATAACATCAAAATCATCAATTATGCATAGATTCAAGCCTAAGAACTTAGGAATTTCTAGAATTCACATCCGATGCCGAAACACGTCTAAACTCATCTGAATGACCTCAAATTTTGCACACAGGTCATAAATGACATTACAGACCTGATATCGCTTTCAGAAATCCATTTCGAGTCTGATATCAAAATTTCACCTATCGGCCAAAATCACCGAAATACTAACTTTCGCCAATTCAAGCCTAAATCCAAACCGACCTCGAAAACATATTCCGAACACGCTCCAAACCTCGAAATCACCCAAAGGAGCTAACAGAGTCAACAGAATTCCATTCCGGATCCGTCTTCACATAGATCTAGCTACGGCCAGATTTCTAAAGCTAAATTCCACATTTATGGACTATGTGTCCAAAATCACCCCGAATTTCATCACTCAACGCTCTGAAAAGTTCTAATAACATAAATAGACATGGGAGAAGCGGTTAATAGGGGATCAGGGCGCTAATTCTTAAAACGACCGACCGGGTCGTTACATCCTCCCCTCTTAAGAAAATTGTTCATCCTCGAACGAGCATAGAAACATACCTGAAGCTGGGAAAAGATGAGGGTACTGGCTCCGCAGATCCTGCTCGGTCTCCAAGTCGCCTCCTCGATTGGCTGACCCTCCACTGAACCTTTATTGACGCAATATCCTTTGACCTGAGCTTTCTGACCTGCATATCCAATATAGCCACAGGCTCCTCAACATATGATAGATCCTTGTCCAATTGGACTGAGTTGAAATCGAAGACATGGGTCGGGTCACCGTGATACTTCCGGAGCATGGAGACGTGGAACACCGGATGAACCCCTACTAGGCTGGGATGCAGGGCTAGCTCATAAGCAACCTCCCCAACACGTCGCAACACCTCAAAATGGCCAATAAGTCTCGGACTCAGCTTTCCTTTCTTCCCGAACCTCATGATGCCCTTCATAGGCGATACCCAAAGCAAAACCCGATCACCAGCCATAAATGCCAAGTCACAAGCCTTCTGGTTTGCATAGCTCTTCTGCCTGGACTGAGTTGTGCGAAGTCTCTCCTGAATCACCTTCACCTTGTCTAGGGCATGCTGAACCAAGTTTGTACCCAACAATCGGGCCTCTCCCGGCTTAAACCATCCCACGGGAGACCTGCACCGCCTACAATACAAAGCCTCATATGGTGCCATCTAAATATTGGACTGGTAGCTGTTGTTATAAGCAAACTCTACAAGAGGCAAGTATCGATCCCATGACCCTCCAAAATTCATCACACAAGCACGGAGCATATCCTCGAGAATCTGAATCGTGCGCTCAGACTGCCCGTCCATCTGAGGGTGAAAGGCTGTACTCAACTCTACCCTGGTGCCTAACTCCATCTGAATAGCTCTCTAGAACCGTGAAGTGAACTGTGTACCTCTGTCTGAAATGATAGATACTGGAATACCGTGGAGGCGAACAATCTCTCTGATATAAATCTCAGCCACCCTCTCCGATGAATATGTAGTCAATACTGGAATGAAATGGGCTGATTTGGTCAGCCGATCCACAATCACCCAAATAGCATCATGCTTCCTCAAAGTTCGAGGAAGTCCAACCACAAAGTCCATGGTGATCCGCTCCCACTTTCACTCTGGAAGCTCAATCTGCTGAAGTAACCCTCCCGGTCTCTGATGCTCACATTTGACTTACTGACAGTTGAGACACTTGGCTACAAACTCCACTATATCTTTCTTCATTCTTCGCCACCAATAGTTTTGTCTCAGATCCTGGTACATCATCGTGGTACCCGGATGGATGGAATACCGTGAACTATGGGCCTCCTCAAGAATCAACTCCCGAATCCCATCTACATTGGGCACACAGATTCGACCCTGCATCCTCTTCACACCATCATCTCCTATAGTCACATCCCTATTCTATCCTGAAGAACCAAAAGGTGGGGATCATCATACTGGCGCTCTCTAATACGGTCATAAAG